>JAHDVE020010911.1:0-89264 GCA_022606495.2 Halesus radiatus
CAGCAGTAGTGCGAAAAACATGACTTGATTAAGTTAATTACTATTCCCTCTATGACTTGTTGTATTCCTCGATACCAATATTTATTTTAAAATTAAAAAGTTTAAAAAAAAAACATTTTTGCTAGAAAAGTTTTGCAAGGCGTAAAATAATATGTTTTCCATTATGTTAGTCTGAACAGGAAAATTTCCTTTCATAAAAAAGTGAATAGCTAACCGCCATGTGGTTTAAAAAACAAAACATCTTTTCTATTTATCCGTTATGAAACTTTACCTTTTTTCGTAATGTAAGTACTGTAGAATTAATGTTAATTTTCGTTGAATGTATTGAACTCGTTAATTTAGCAAATTAATTATGCTTCCAAAGGGCAGTTCCAAAATTTCGGAAATATTTTATTATGCCTTCTTCTAATCTATAGGTTTTTATTTTACAGGACCATCCTTAAAATACCCTCAACAGACAACTTTGGTAGCCGTTTGTTTATCATTCCGGTGGTAAGTTTCTTAATCCTTCCTTTAAGGTACTAGAAAACCTCTCGAGCTCCGGTACTTTATACTCAGTGTCACGTGAACACATTTAGCGTTATGATTTTTTTAGTTGAATAAAATTATTTTCTTACTACACACATATGTGTGTAAAATATTGCATATAAGTGCTGAAACGGGTAAAAAACAACGGCCTAGAATAAAACGCATGATACGTCCATTACAACCGACAAATAACCAGCTACTACTGACGACCGAGCAACGTGGCACGGCGAATTAAACCTCGCACACATCTCGCTCACTATCACACCATTCAGGAAGTTAGCAACACACGTATGAGTATAAATAAATTGTATTTTTTTTCTCAATTTTTTGACAAAACTTTTTTTTCTATATCTGACAAATACTGATATTATATTATAATTATTTTATCCAATACATAAATATCTTGAAAAAATAAATATAATATGAATTCTGTATTCAATATACTTAGATATTAAAATAATTTTAAACATGTCAACTCAGTTGATAGCACCGGCAAGGAGAGTTTTTGAAACATTTTTTTTAAACTTTCCAAGCAAATTAAAAACGGTTTCTAATTTCATTGTAATATTTTGAACAACAATCCGAACATATTGTCACCCTCGTGACAAATCTCACCAATCAACAAAAATTCATTTATATTATATATAATTGCATGCCCGCCACTCTGAAACAACTACCAGCTGTAAATATAACAACTACAATTAATCTCAAAAAATATGTCACAGCCTGGATAAAAAAAAACAAGGTGTTCACGTTATTCAAAATATGACAAAACCAAATCAAATATAACCCAATACATAAAATACTATGCTTGATAGTTCCTTCTCCCTTTTTTCTTGCAATATACTTTCCTATTATCGAACTTAGTCGAAAGTATCAATAATTACATGTTTATTATTTTTTAAAGGATTTGCCTACTGTAACCAAAATAAAAACAAAACAAAAAAATGTATTGCTCTTCAAATTCTATACCTACTTTACATTTATATAGCAAAACTAATCAATACACATCAATACTTGTACCACATTTAACACATCCACGTGAACACCTCAGCACAGGTTCTCCTAGTGAGGTGATCACGACACATATATCACTCCATTCACAATATCACCTCTTCAAACCTACCTTACACTCCACATTATAAAACGCCATACCAGGCATCTTTATTATACTTTAAAAAACACATGTTACATAAAATGGTACTTTATAATATATAGATATAAATAAATAAATAAAAAAGTTAAAAAAATAAATGATATACCTGCGTTTATATATATTAATAAATTTCCAACGTCACTACTTATAAAACGAAGATGGATAGAGGAACGACGTTTTTATCTTATTGATTATTTTTTGTTCAGGAATATAAAATTGAAAATTTTCCATAGAAAAAGGTCGAGGTAAACTGTTTTTCGTAGGTGGTTAGTTTATCAAAACTAACTCGACATTATGACATGTACTAGTAAGTTTTTATATGGACCGATCCTGACAATGAAATACAATATTATAAAGAAATATTCGTGTACTGCATTAACATAAAAATACAATGTTTTACATGGCAGATCTTATATCTTACGACACGTTATTCACCACTAAAATATGGACTTATTATTTCTATCTATTAATCAGGATTAAAAAACGATATCAACTACTACAAACCTATTACTCTTTTAAATACTGTGTCTAAAATTCTGAAAAAATCTTTTAAGGAATAGTTTGAACTTGTCTAAAAAATTGTTTTTTTTTATCTAACAACCAACCAACTTCAATAACTTTATAAAGACTAGCTGACACTCAAGTAATAAAGCTATATCTCGTATATTTATGCAAAGCGTTCGGTAAAAATCTCACATGAAATACTTTTTTTATATAAACTTATAAATCTCGGAAGTACTGTAATAGAATTTAATACTCAAAAATACTAAAATTTGATGGCAGATAGAAATCAATAATTTGTTATCGACGTTATAAAAAGTGAACCACTTTCAATAAACTGCGGAGAACCTCAGGGTAGTATTCTGGGTCCTAATATACATCAATGGTCTTTGTGATTTAGACATTGCTGGTAATTTGTGTCATTCGCTTAGATACTGTAATAATATAGATAAAAAAGAGTGCAACAGAGGATTATTTGTTACCATTATATAAAAGAATATATATATATATCATGCATTCCTATCTCCATCCTTGTTTTTAACGGGATTGCTCGATTTAAACACTTTAGAAACCCACCGAAAAATATTTTTATGTACACATTTTAAAAAGTTACTATCTGAAACCATATATTATCCACCTATGTTGAAAGAGGTAAACTTATACGTTCCTAATAAGTATACTCGTGGGAGATCCCATGCACTATTGACCATTCGGATTTCCAATATCACTTACGGGCAATTTTACAACTATCTTTTGATCCATGTCACAATATATATATAAAATCTGTCCCTATGACTCTTTATATTTTACCTATCAACCTGTCGCTTCTTGCATGTTTAATGCAGATTATCGTCTTCTGTATTTGTTAAAATCATTAATTTACAAATGTTTCATTACTTGTACCATTTGTTATTTCCAATAGTATAAATGTATATTTTATACGATTTCTCATCTATTATAATGTATCTGTAATATATTAAAGTAAAACTATTTTATGGACACTAAGAAAAATAAATAAATCGTCAAGCCGACTTCTGAGCAAAGGAATATGTCAAGTTTAATAAATTTTTGCTATAGTTAAACAATGGCCCGATAATGACAGCTTCTTCAATAAACGGAAATTCACTTTATGGCATCATTTTTCTAAATTTTGTTTAGTCTAAATGATAACATTTTCGTAGAATGTTTGCAGTTAGAAGGCTTCCATAAACCGGTGTAAAATATACGCAGCCGCGGCGGCTAACAAAATTCACTTGCTTTAGCTGACCATAGCGAAATATTTCAGACGTTTCAGCGCCAAAAATATTGTATTTGCTCAGATTAAAAACCGACCAATATGTGTTGGCGCAAACAAAAAGTTGTCCAAAGAAGTGAAGCTAGCCGTCCACAATGGAGTGCTGATACCAACCCTGATGTATGGTAGTGAGGCATGGAAATGGCAGAGGAAGGATGAAAGTAGACTGAAGCTGTAGAAATGAGATCTCTGAGACGAATGTGTAGTAAAACCATGTATGATCGTGTGAAAAATGTTGAGATTCGTAAAGAATGCAAGACGGATGTAAGCGTAGTGAGCAAGATTAAGAAAGGACGCTTATAATGTATGAGGCGTTGTATGAATGTGGATGAAGCAAGAAGTGTATGCCAAGATCGAGTTGTTTGGCGGTTCGTTCTCTCTCCCTACCCCTGCGGGGAAATGGCGTGATGGCTGATTAGTTAGTTAGTTAGGACTCTTTCATGCAAAACAAAGCGTGGTTCTATTTGAAAAGCAATTTAAACGTCTTAAATATAAATATATTTATTACTGAATTAAAAATTACTTTGTATTCACAACTTTATTATAATTGGGTTTATTTTGCACATTATTTATCACATTTATTGGTAAGTCTACGAAAGATACATTCATATTAGAAATAACAGCATTTCTCGACAAGAACGAAAATAAAACAGTTTTCCATATATTCCTGATGAGGAAAGCATCGCTATCGAAACATGTTGATATGAATATATTAATAAAGTGGTGAATGCAAAGTAATTTATAATTCGTTTATTATTAATGACGCAACGAAGTGAATACCAATATTTTGAAGAAATTATAAATAAATTTGATCTCGTATTCTAGTAAACTGCTATCCTCACGAATTAACAGGATAATGAGAACTGGATGCAAAATTTAACGCTTGTATTATAGTCAAGATGTTTTTATTTTGCTTGATACCCCTTCATTATCATTCTTCAAGACATGAGCATAATATTCATGCAATAAGTAAAAAAAAAAAGTATTTTAATTTTTTTAATTACGATATAAGCAAATATTAAAGCGCACCCTCGAATCAAATTAAAGGCGTTCAATGGTTTTTATTTGTGGAAATTTTACTTTTTTTTAATATTGTATTCCACTAATTGGAGTGGTCTGTAAAATCTGATTAAAAATGAGTGATAAAAAAACATTTCTAATATTTTTCAAAAGAAATTCTTGAATTATTAACTGTAAATTCATGGTGGAATTCCATATTAAAATTATTTTTTTGATTAAAAAACCTTTGTATCTTTTTTTCACTTATTTATTTTCGACTGGACCGGTTTTTTATGGAAATATTTTAAAGAACCAACAAAAATGTACCTCGTTATCCGTAGTTCATGTAACAATAGGACAAAAACTGCTATAAAATCACAGGGAAATAACTAAACTAGAAAGAACCATCTGTTCAAATAAAAGGTGACACAATTGCCACTATATAATTTAAAAAAAAAACCATAGATTCAGTAAATAAACACAATGTATTCTGTCTTACAGAGAGTAATAAACCGACCTGAAAATTAGTTTTTAAAAACATAATAGTAAATAGTACCGTCAGCAATAAAACAAATTTCAAGCCATAAATAAAAACAGTTTATAAAACAGGAGAACTCACTCCCAACATCGATGCTATATATACCATAGATTTAGTATTCATTGTACCAGTCTGAAGATGCCCGTGATAGAATGAAACCGGTAAGGTCGAAAATAAATAAGTGGAAAAAAGTTACAAAGGTATTTTAATCAAAAAAAATATTTTAAATTCTTGTAACTGATTTATTTGTTCGAGTCTTTTGGAACTCGTGTTTGTTTTGAGCGTACGTAAGAAGTTATGTTCGTGAAGCCCTATTAAAAAGAAATGCCCGGGGATATGTGGAACAACTGGAGTATTATAATAATATTCCGCAATATGTTGAACACTTGTTCCCAATTTATGAACATGTGTTCGTCAATTATTATTCCGAAGTCCTTAAGCGTTGGGAAATTTGTTCATATGAACCACAAAGCTATGTACACTGAACAGGATTCATATTTTCATAACATTAAATAACTATCTTAAAATATTATTTTGTATATTACCACGCAGCAGTTCACAATGTAGTACTGATACCAACCCAGATATACGGCAGTGAGACGTAGATCTGACAGAGGAAGGATGAACATGTAGAGTGAATGCTATAAAAATGATATCCCTGAGGCGTATGTGTGGTAAAACCATATACCTATGACCATATTATAAATGAAGATATGTGGAAAGGATGCAATATGTAAGCGTAATTAATAACATTAAGAAAGGGACGTTTATATAGAATACACATGTAGAACAAATAAACGAAGAAAGTGAGTATTAGAAGAAGTCGGGGTCGCCCGAGAGAGGTATAGTATGATCAAGCAAATCAAATACTTAAGTCGGGTCAGGAGTCAGAATAATAGAAGAATGTGCAATAAACGATGTGTGAAAGTGAATGAAGCAAGGAGTGCGTACCACAACAGAGTTGTTTGTCGGTCCATCCTCTCTGTCTACCCATGCGGAGAAGCGATGTGATTTTACCATCTCAACGTCTCTGAAATATTTTTATTGATATTGATTTTTCATGGGTTGAACTCGTTCAAACAACTTTCATATTATTCATCATAAATTTCATTCCCTTTTCCTAGTCAGTTCGGGTCCTATTTTTTTGACAGGGTGCCTCCAGGCACCCCTATATTGCGTGTCTTCCGTGACCTCAGTCCATTTTGGACCCTCCCCCCATACGGCGTCTGATCGCTACCTGGAATAACCAACGTACCCGGAAAAGAAAACGATTTGATCCAGGATGCTATAATAGTTGTGAGAAAGGAAGTAAAAGACTCTGTATTTTACGTATCCGTATTCAAGACGGCAGCCGACATTACCTGGATTCTTTCATATTCAATGTTTCCGTAAACTTATACAACATCAGCTTTAAATTTATAGAGGGATCCGAAATGGCATCGATATCATATTAAAATGACATAGGCTACCTACTGATGCAATAAGGAACTCCAGTCTATTTTTTAAAAATAAATAATGACGTTCAAACTTAAATATCAGAATATTTCGTTTTTTTTTCTAAAGTTACTTTTGATGGTTAAAATAATTTTAAAAGTTCCAATTTTTCAAAAGCCGCCAAAACGCTCCAAATCTATGGCCGGTCGGTTTTGATCAGTTTTAAGGTTAGAATGTCAAATGTAAAAACAAAAATGAGAAGAAAAAGCTTTTAGAAACTTTATTTCATAGAATAATAATAGTATTGAGCATTAATATTATCACAATATCCGTATTGATGATTGGTTTGCTCATGAATACTCTAATTTATTCCAAAAATAATTAATTTTTTTTGTAGAACAACAATTACAGAGCTTTAAGTCAAACAAATTAAGTTTAAATTTCGCCAAAACTAAAATATACATATTTAAAATACAAACCAAAAATGAAAACTGAAAATGTCCATACGAATCCAAAAATAGAATGCGCACGTGACGTCACATGTTCCAAATGCAATAGTATAAACATAACAAGGTATTTTTATGAGGCGATTTTTTATTCACTTTTAAAAAACGGTTTATAAATTCTACGTATGAAATATACGAGTATATAACAAAAGTTATATATTTAAAATCGATCTATATGAATACACATTTATAAATTGTCATATTATTTTTCACTGGATTTTCTTATTGTTATGCAGTAGGTAATAAAATATGTCTAAAAAATAAGCTTCATCTTGAGAATATTTCAGTTCATTAAATATTTCGGAGAACTCTCATCCTACTGGGAATGTGAAGACAATCAATTCAACATTTTCTTTGACACGTACCGCGGTAGGGGCAGGCTCCAGGTAATGAAACAGTTTCCGATTTTCCTCTACGGGAACTAAACCTACTTTCCTCATATTTTAGGGATGATAATCCCCTTAAAAATCTACCAAAAGCGTAGTATTTTTAAGCACATTTGCTCGGCTGTTGGAGGTATAGTAGTACGACCCTACTGAATATTTTACAGCAAGTTAAAGTACTCAGGAGAGCAAAATAGTATTTTGAATCAGATGCTCAAAATTATCTATTATGTTTTTATTTCAGAAATCCTAATACATGCTTTCTTCAACATCTCAATATTATAAAAACCGACCGCCTTTAGTGGTTCACTTTCTCTTGACTACTTTACTCTGTTTTTGCCTCCTCTGGTTGGATAAATCCTGCAAAAAGTATTATCTTTCATTGGGCATTCATAGCACCAAACTTGTTGACGATCACTCTACAGTGGTGTTTATTCCATATTAGCACTGCTTACCCTACGTTTACTCCCATAAAATTCATAAATCAATCTATACTATCAAAAATATACGCGAAGTTCCAGCTACGAATCGCAGCGCGGCGCGCGCTCTGCCGATCGCCCTACTATAACATGTCAAGAGCAGGAACTAAGTGTGAAAAATGTCATATTCAAATCTTAACGGTATTCTACACAAAAAATGAACATGTGTGCGCAATGCGCATTCAAGAGGAAACTCGTTTGCGTTAGTGTCGCCGTGCCTATGAGTAAAAATGTAGCAATGAGAACCATTTGTTGGTACCTATATTGATTAGTATAACTTTGCTGATGAAATAATTCTCATACTTATGTCGGCTTTCTTTCGTATGGTAATTGTTATGTATCCAGTTGTAGTATGCATAAATGAAGGGTTTATTTGGCTATTTGATGTAGCAGGTAATCTAAACATCCGCTGAAGGCAGAAATTTAGTAATTCTTAGCAAAAACTTACTACGTCCATTTGTAAGTTTTTTGCATATCGATTAAATCACTTTTTTTTCCTACTGCCTGCTCTGATAAATCCCTAGGCACGCCACTGCAGCTCTGCTATTCCGTAAAGAGTTGATCTACAGCGATTTCTTTCAAGATTAACGTACGTTTTTTTCCGATTACCAAAAATAAGGAACTCCAGTGAAAAATATAATGACTTTAAAAATCCATTTTCATTTAGATCAGCAAACGCCGATTCTAAATATATAACATTCATTATATGTAATTATATGTAGAATTTATAAAGCTCTATAGCTTATCAAAACACCGTGTTATGTTGGTACCATTGCATTTGGAACTTCTGACGCCACGTGAGGATTTTTTTTTTTGGATTAGTATGAAAAAAAATTTATTCGGTTTTGTTTTGTATTTTTAATATGTATTTTTTTTAGTTTGGCAAAATTTTAACTTAATTTGGGTGACTTTAAGTGCGAGAATTGTTGTTCAATATAAACAACTATTATTCATGAAAGAAATGAGAGTATTCATTATCAAACCAATTATTAATACGGATATTATGATAATGTTAATGGTCAATACTATTATTATTCTTTGAGTTAAATTTTCTAAAAAAGTACATAGTTTTATTACTTATGTTTATTTATGATTTACCATGAATAGGATATACGGGAATGTACGGGAAATCTCATCCTTGTTTTGACATTTTACATTCTAACCTCAAAACTGATAAAAATCGAGCGGCCATAGATTTGGAGCGTTTCGGCGGGCTTTGAAAAATTGAAACTTTGAAAATTATTTTAACAATGAAAAGTAACTTTAGAAAAAAAAAACTAAATATATGGGTATTTATGTTTGCACGTCATTATTAAAAAAAAGGACTAGAATTCCTTATCATAGAACAGTCATATTTCACTAACCATAATTTATTCTGGAGAGGGATTGAGTGTCAATACTCGCTACCGATACAGTTTCAAACTCGATTAATTCGACATTACGACTAGCCGAACGTTCTACCGACAAACTAGTTTTGAACGTTTCATGATTTTTAAAAAGAACGGTTGTTCCAAAACCGATCGACGTTAAAAATAAAAGTAGTTAAAAAAAAGTTTGATTGTTTCATTTAAATAAATACCTATTTGAAAATAGAAAAATGAAGTAAGAAATAATTCATTCTACTTTCGGCACACAGGCACGCCCACAAGGCATTTCTATCGGTTTATCTTTTCAAGGCAAAATACCTATTTATTAAAGTAGGGCACTCAAAAATACACACTTTGTAGTCTGCTAACGGAAGGAATACTACGAATGATTTTTGTATAATCTCCACATGGGTAGTTACAAAAATGCATAAGGTAATGACAACAGTTATTTGACTTTAAGTTCTATATGAAATATGTACTGGAATTTTAGGAAAACCGCTTTAAAATGTCTACACTGGTATTAAAACATATATTTTTTTAAACGTTTTGGTATGTATTTCATGGAATTTAAAAGATCACAGTGTTTCTGTCATTGAAAACCTTAGAAATTTTTTAACTACCGATATAGAGATTACACATTTTTTTATTGTATAATATTAATTACACACGATGGGAACTTGTATCCGCTAAGCCACTGCAAGTAGCTTGTAAACAGGAGTTTAGTTCAGCAATATCAAGTGTAGCGCAATAATATACAACAATAAGAGGTGCATGCCTGTTGTTATCAATGTATACAAGTGGGATGAAATATTTTTTTAAATATCATAACAGCATAAGAGCTTTGTTATAGAGATACTAGACTCCAAATAAATAATATCGATTTAAATAATATTATAAAAAATATCAGCAAGTATTAAACAAATTGACAAATAAAAAAAAATACAGTTTTGTTACAGTGAGGATAGAATTAATATAATAGTAGCTTTTAAATTATTTTTTGTAATATTTGCGTTATCAAATCTGTAGATTAATGTTTAGCACCTTATTTGGGAGCTCTCCCGCAAGTCGTGACATCTCCATAATTAGGTAAGTAATGACTTGAACTCAATTATTGTTTTTTTTTTCATTGAATTTTGTGAAAATTTATTACCCTCTTACTCGTGTCTATCTAAATTTGTCGCTCAAACCGATCTGGCTGGGGAACGGAGTGCAGTGGACGATATGAACTAATGGACCTTGGGCGGAGAATTGAGGCGAAAATATCGCTCTGCCATTTAATTGACAGCGTAACTGACTTTATTCGAATACAGGGACAGTGGATATTGGACAGGTTCCCCGTACGTCCAACCATTTGTGAAATATTGCATTTGAAATGCAGTTTTGCGGGCTCCGTTGCTTGCTAGATTAATATTAAATATATTTATGGAAATATTGGCTTACCTCTTCCGTCTCGATCCAAAAATCCATTTTATTTGCTTCAAGATATGGGTTGAGTTTTCAATTCACAAACCTGTAAAGAAAACAGTTTTCCTTAATTATAATAATTATGAACAAACAATCAATTTTTGCAAAACATGTATCTCTCTATATGATAAATCATTGGAAAAATAGCTTATTTCGTATCAGAATACGCCTAGAATAAAAGCTGTTTAAATGGTTTTTTTTAACTTTTTTACGTTTAAATACCATTATGGGTTTATTACATCGGTGAAACACATATTGGCACATATCTATTAAATTCTGTACACCCAATTGTGACTATCCTAAAACGGGAAAACCTCCAAGCTGGACAGATAAACTATTCTTTAAAATATAGCATCTGTATATTTTATACTAAATAAATAAAAATTAATAAAATAAAAAAAAAAATTAAACAAATAATTAAAAATGTACTTTGTTTACACCACTCTTATAAAAATAAATTAACATCTCTACATGTTTCGATAGCAATGCTATCATCCTCAGGAATATATGAATACTAAAAAATAATTTCAAGTATAGACAAATGATAAACTCCATTAACGGAGGACTGAACGCGGTTGGCGCTAAGAAAAAGTTGTCCAAAGAAGCGAAGCAAGCAGTCCACAATGGAGTGCTGATACCAACCCTGAGGTATTTATTTATTTTTATAAAAGTGGTGTAAACAAATTCCCACCTTCCTCTTCCCCATCTCCTTCCTCTCCTCAATACCTTCAGTCTCACAATATACCCTAATTGGGGATGTCATAGTTTCACCGGATCCAGACGGTTGGGTGCAGCGGGTCTCTTGTGTGGTATCACGTAAAAAAAGAGAACAAAACAAATCGTGGGCAATGATCGAGCTCGTAGCACTGAGTTGAAATACGAACGTTTTGCAACTGAAGCCGAATGCTGTTCCATTTTTGTTCCCAATACGTTTCGATCCTGTTTTTTTAGCGTAATTTTTAAATTTCGTAGCCTTCGGTGACCTTGGAGATTGAGTTGAAGTATACCACATTGTTACTGTTAAAAAAAAAACTACATTATATTGTCTTTAATTCGACCCCGTAATGCATTCCGGCGAACAAACATACATACGTACATACTCGACGTTAATGTATTATATATTTTTATTTGGTTACTATTTTTTATGTTGTTTTGCATTTCCTCAAACAGAAATAAATATATCAATGGCAATTCAATTGGATTTTCCTACGTCCTTACGTAAGAAATTCTAAAGCAGATTACGGGTCGTGATTGAATGGAAGAACAATGGATATGTTTTTCAATACAACCTTTCCGTTTTGTGCGAGGATCCGGAGCACATAAGCCCATAATAGGCACACGTGTGACCGTTTTCACTTTCACCACCTGGGCCTATCACACAGGGCCGATTCGCAGGAACCTCCATAAATAAATTCTATCATTTTCACTTTGCGCGGGCTCTTTTAGAACCTCTTATTCCGTGCGATGCGAGAGGGTCGCGGAAGGATTTAGAACATAAATGCAAAATGCCTCGCAGGATTGAAAGGTCCCTCAAAACTTTCAATGTCGTGGACACAAAGGTGATCTTTGCTGAAGCTCTTCAGAATACATACATTATGTATTGAAAAGTAGCGATAGCAGCCGGAGATACAGCCTGAACTTTCCTTTGAACATTGGAGATAAGAGCGTGGGAGAGTCTTTCCTCAATTCCATATTTCAACAGGATTATTTTAATAAATAGTAACTTGATATTTTCTTTATAAGGCCTGTAATGTATGTGAAAGAGATTCGCCGTATGTGACTTGTGGGGATGACGGAGGGTTGAGGGCGTAGGGATGAAATATTAATGATATGTACTGGTTACGGTCGCCGAATAAGTAATGATCACATCTCGCTGAAAAGTAACTCTGAGAATTTCAGCTAAATGTAGTCTCTCGGCATTTTTTTTTATCTGGGTTGAAGTCAAATATTCATTTTGTAGCAAGTCGGAGACCTAGTCATGTGAACACATTTATGTTTAAATTGCCATAATATTGGAAAGAAAAATAAATAAAATGAGGACTATAGAAGGCAAAACTGTGGTGTATTCATTATTTTTGGTCAAATTTTCACATGCATAATCAAAACGATGATATAATAAAGATCTCATCAGCTCAGTATTAAGACAGTGGTCCTGGGTTCGATTTCCAGATGCGACCGTTGCCTTTTTATTAAAAAAAATAATGCTGTCTTCTTCTTACTAAGACTTGGCTAGCTGGAAGAAAATATTTGTATTAGATAATTAGGAAATATTATTTTTTTGTACGATTTATTGTTATTTATGTTTTTATATTTTTTTAATAGGTATAAATAGAAATATTTTTAATAGCTAAAGTTATTGTGAAATATTTATGTTTTAAAGATTTTCACTTTGTTACATATGATTTTATTTTCGATAGACCTTAAATATTAATTTGATTTATTATAAGATTTGGAATGACAAGTATCCATTAGTCAAACTACTAAAAAGTGGATTTTCTGGTTTTTTTTTTATATATTTAGTAAAATTTAATAAAAAAAATAAGAAATTAAAATAAGCGATTTTATATAACAATTGGGTATATAAGCTTTAGTAATTTATTTCAATTAAATTATATATTCATTCTGGACTTATAGAAAATTCAGATAGATATGAGTATATCCGAAACACTATCTGGATTGCAAATAAATTCAGGAAGAATACAAAAAAATAGCAGCCAAAAATGTGGGAATTGATTTAAAATGATATTGGTAATTCTTAAATTGAGTGCTATATCTATAAAAATGAAGGAAAATAATAAGGTCTCATTAGCTCAATGGATGAATAGAATGCTAGATTTGGTAAGATAAAGGTTCTGAGTTCGATTACCAGGAGCGACAGTTAATTTTTTTTATTTTCTGTGACTTTTTCGGTTTAGTATTTGATTCGAGATTTTTTTTAAAATATTATCTTCAATGATTAAATGTTACAATGACGTTTATAAACTTTGATAAGTTATTCCAATAAATTTTAAAATATTTCAAATAAAAAACAAACTATTTGAGCAATTCAAAAACAATGGAAGAAGTATCGAAAAATTTGTCAATTTGTATTCATGATATTGGAGAGAGTAGTAAGTTTGTGAATATTTATTTAATTGTTAAACTTGAATTGAAAATAATATACTTTTTGAGGTTGGTTGATACTACTGTCTCTGTTGTACATTCAAATATTGGATACATAAATAAACGGTATACAAATAAAACATTCCAACCGTGAAACTGTAGACTGTATATGTTATATATACGAGTACTGTAGATAAATATATTCGCGGATCATGGTATCTAAACAAATGTACTAAGTGGCCGCCGTTATTTTGACAAATGATATTCACTGTAATATCACATAAATCCCACTCGTGTCGGGAGGCCCTCGAGAGAATATAATTGCTTTAAAGATTTAAAATTAAAATGAACGGTCATGTGCTCTGTCCTTCGCTTCAGACTAGGAAATTAATATTTTATTTTTACTGGAGCGCAGCTTTTTGTTAAAAATTCAGAATATTAAAAGCGGGAACAATAGTCCTAACAAAGCCACGCTTGCGAGTCGGTAATCGTAAATTAACTAGGGGATTTTTTTACGACCAACGGATCCAGAGAAAGTCGGAACAAGGATTAAAATTTGAATTCATCAACTGTTATCAAATTGCTTTACTGTGTTTTCGTTACGTTAATTTGGCCCAAACTCCGAAGTATTTATAAAGCTTTGTTATATCTGCCCGGCAAACGAATCTACCTACTATCAATTTATGGATCCAGGTTATGTTGTTTCATATAAAGTTTTTTAACGCAGGTATGACTACCTATAAAAAAATTAATAACCGGAGCAAAATGTTGACTTTTGTGTTCTGTTTTTGTTGGTTTTGAAGGCAATTGCTTTCAGGGAATATCACGCATGTTAAAAAAACCACCCAACTCCATTCTACATAATACATTAACTAAATAATATTAGTCAACGACTGATTTTTAAATAATAATTTTTTAAAAGTTAATGCAAACTGCAACCATATATAATCTACCTACGTTGAAAGAGGTAAACTTGTCCGTTCCTAATAATTATACTCATGGGAGATCCCATACACTATTTTATGCTCTGAAAGAAAGAACTTCTGTTTACCAGAACACTCCAATCAGCAGAGCCACTCAACTGCTTAACGATGCTGCATTGAACGTTGATTTTACAGACAATTTTCCTAATATCTTTTGACCCATGTCACAAAATAGGTATAAAACTGCCCCCATGACTTTTCGTACTTTTCCTATCAAACTTTCACTTCTTGCATGTTTGATACAGATTGTCATCTTCAGTATTTGATGAAATCATTAACGTATAAATGTTTAATTACTTGTGCTATTTGTTATTTCCAATACTTGTCGATGTATATGTTTGTACAATTACACATTTATTGTTATGTATCTCTATAATATATTAGTGTCCAACTGTTATAGAGACCATAAAAAGGAAATATATTAATGCATATATTTTTTAAACATCTTTAATGCATTGTGTGGTTATCACGAGCAGTGGCAGTTCATAGCCTATTTGTTTAGGAGTTCAACCGGAGATTAAAAAAAATTACAAAAAATTCCCTCATCATTATATCTCATGTTTGGATTTTAAATAATTATTCATATTTTTCCCTAGATCTAAAGGAATTTCATCATATCACTGCACCAGAGAATAGCAACCAAGCAACATAATACAATTTGGCAATTTATTAAAGCGCCTAATTAATGTAATGTCGTATTTAAAACATTTATTTTAAATACGAAAATCACAATTGACGCAAGAAACGAAACGTTTTTTTTTAATATGAAAAGGTAACATCTTAAGTAATTAACTAATTTTAATACCAACTTAAAATATAGTGATAACAAAAAAAATATGCATTGATTTTTGCAAAACACTTTCTGTACAAAATTTGGTGTTAACTAATCCCATAGCCGCTGCGCACACAATTTCCAAAGATTTGTAAGCTTCCACGGTTTTTCATTGAAAAGCTACAAGTGTGGGATTGTACGAATTATTTCTTAGAATAGAAAGTCCCATATTCGTTGACTTCAAAACACACATATGGGATTCATTTCAGAATCGCTCTCGAGCAGCATTATAAGAATGGGATGAGTATTTAGTTTATTATTCACGGAATTTGAATAGTGTGTTTTTTTTTAATTGTTCTAAATTTATAATGCAAGTTTGCCTTATTTCAGTAACTTTTTTATGGAAAACTGCACAAACGCACTTTAGAGAAAACCGCCACTGCGCACGAGTTTAGGCAACCAACGTTGGTGAATCCTTGGAGCAAGTGGATCAGTATGTATAATTGTCTACTAGTTCTTGGAAGTATGTTCGCTAGGGACATGGCTGATGGGGATATCGACAGTGGGTTGAATGCAAGTAATACAATTAATGGAGAACTAAATGCAGTAGTCACTGACAGGAAGTTATCAAACTAAGCGGGAATGGAAGTACATAATGTATTTCTGATATGTTCTGTGGTTCCTGATAATATTATTTTTTTAATTGTATAATATTAATTACATACAATGGGAACTTGTACCCGCTAAGCCACTGAAAGTAGCTTGTCAGCAGTAGTTTAGTTCATCAATATTATGTAATACAACAATAAATAACAATCATCATAGAACAATATAGGTGCATACACGTTATGATCAATGTACACAAGTTGGAATTAAAAAAAAATATATATAAATACAGCATGATAGTTTTGTTATACACATACCAGTCCAATTTCATAATATCGATTTAAATAATATTACAAAATTATCAATATTAAAAAAATATATCCAAATATCAGCAAGTATTAAACAAATTGAGTAAATAAAAAAAACAGCACTACAGTTTTGTTACAGTGAGAATAGACTTCATATAATAGTAACACTTAAATAATTTTAAAGATACCCGAAGCTATCAAGTAGATATACAATCAAGGAGACCATCATATTTGTCCAATAGACAATGTAAGAAAAAGCAAAATAGCGTAAATACAGCAGATATCAAGGAGCTATACAACTAAGAGACCGTCATATTTGTTACCATCTTTACACAAGGTTCCAAAAGCCAACACTTTAACATCAGTTAAAAATATTTTTAATAAATTTTGCCAATCACTTACTAGAAACAGGGCCATACTCCAATAAAGAAAAAAACGTTTCATTTTCTCTGATATATTGTAAGATCTTTTACACCGCTACACTTAACGCTTTTTAGAATGACATTATTTAATTTTTGATAGGACCCGGGTTCGCGACGGTAACCAAATAGAGATGCCGCACGAAAACTTGTCTTCTTTCAGTGCATTCTCCTAGAACGTTCGGTCAGTTGATTCCTCCGCCTTTCAATATTAGCAAATTTAGTTTAATCACTGATAAACTAAATCGAATTTGTATTATGGAATTTGCAATGGGAAGACGAAAGATTGATTGCAGTAGATATGAAACCCTCGAGGTGAAGACACGATTAATAATAAATATTTCCAATACCAACTGAGTAATTAAAAACATGCCTTATGCACGGTGTCTTAAAACTACTGGTACAAGCGGGAAGCTGGGGAATATACATCACAGAGATCACAAAAAATATTATTGTTTTCGATTTGAACATTTTGTTTATTTTTCACTCTTTCTCATTTTTTTCATTAATTTTAGGGTTGAGGAAATATTTAAACTAGATCTACGCTTCATCACATTTTAAATTACAATAGACATCTGATTGAAACCCTGTAGCGATCGATTAAAAGAAAATTCGAACTCATTTATTCAAAAACGAAAGAAATCAACTCTAAATAGTTATACCACAAAAATCGACTCCAAATGTGATGTAGATTCACCAGTATCCCGCTTGTACCACGAATTTTCGGACTCCATGTATAAGCGTGATGAATATGGTTTATGAATTAATCGAGTCGCCAGATTCAGAATAATAAAAAATCTATGAATAAAAGGTACAATAGTCAGAGTGGTGGGAACGTATGTGTGCCAAGATGATATTATTACAGTTGCGCAGAATGTATTCGAGGTGAGAAGTGTGTGTCGTTATATCTCTGTTAACCTCAGTGAGTAATTAAGAGATAGTTAGTTTAACAATAAATCTTTTCTTCAATCATAAATCATGGTTTTGCTCGAATTTCTTCAGCAGCGAGATTTAGAGAATCACTGCCTCACCAGAGGTCGGTTGCTCTTCCGAGTTTAGTGTCCCATAATTCTGCAAATGTTTACCCTACCCCCTCCTCGTATACTCTGTTCCTACCCTCGACAAAGGGGTGGAAGGCAGGGGGAGAAGGGAGTAGTGAAGCCTTTTCCCACTTTACGTGTTTACTTCCTAAACACGATCGATTCCCAATACGCTCTAGAAGGGGTTGTAAACTCGTGAACTGACAACGCTTTTATAAATATTCCTGCGTCGTTCTGATAAAAATGCAAACGTCCACAAAAAAAACCATTACTATGTTGAGAAACAGTTACTTGTTGTAATTTTTAATGTTTAGATACATTACAAATGTTCTTTTTTTAGAATCACAAGAGCAATTTGTTATTGCCTCGATGATGATTTAATGGGAAGGCCCTTCGGACCTGCATTTATCTTCCAATGCACTTTTTTTAATGTTTCATTTCTTTTTGATTAACCCTTCCCTTACGGTGCTAAAAAATCCCCCTAGCTCCGATGCTGTACGATCAGTGTACAAAGTACACATATAGAATGTAGATTTGTTTTTGTTTGATAAAAATAAATAGTTTATTTAAATCATTTTATAGTTAGTGGAAGTAAAAAAAAAATATTCATGTCGTTAATATATATATATATTTTTTTTTTATATTTAATCATATACATACTATATTATATTCCTTATATCCATATATATATGCAAGTTTATACAAGAGTGGAGTTTTTCCTTTAAAATAATACCTCTATAATACTAATAATGTTGTAAAAGAAAATCAGATAAAATTAAATATATAATTTAAGATTGCTTTTTAAAATATATGTATTATTTTGTGAGAAAAAATCCTACTCGAATAAGTAAACACATGGATGTTGAAGATAAGTTAAATGAGAAAAATAAAACGATAAAAGGGAAATAAAATGGGGAGAACATACAATTATAACAGGAAAAGGTTAATGTCTTTGATTTTTATCCGGGTTTTGTCAACATTTTTGTATGTTCAATCGGTAAAGGGTTCAAGTCCTGACTTGGTTTGCTTTTTGTCTCAAAATTGAAATTTTTTCTCTCCTAACCGAAACGCTTGTAAACAATATTTTCAGATGTTTTTTTCCCTTTTGAAGAATGTTATGAAAAGAGACGTAAAAATAAAATTTTAAATGCCCTTTATTATTTCTTTTAAGTACTCACTTAAAATCGCTTTCATTTATGAGAATAAAAGAACCAAACCCCGCTTCTCTCGATTCGTTTTTCCGTCACTCGTCAGATTGGCGCTCTTTGAAATAATTTCTAATAATTCTAATTTGTGTTCCAGATTTGAATGGTTGCAGCCCTCTCCACCCTCACCCCTCCTCAAGATTTTCGCCCTTCCCATCCCCATCCCCCTCCTGCTGCGGTATTATCCCGTCCCGGATGACTTACGACCGGGAAACACCCGGTGAAAAACTTGGCCCGATTTTCTAAAGAGACCACCATAAATTTAATTATTTCAAACGAATTAAATTCGCAAGTTCCCCACAAAATTTTATATCAATATTCAATGAACATAAGACCTTAAGCGGCTTGAACATAATTTTGCCAATTTTCTCCATTTAAATTACCTATAAAATTATTGTATCTTTTCAGTGCCAGAGGCAAACGAATTGAAAATCAATCTTTGAAACGGCCATTTTGTTTAGGATTTCGTATTTGCAGAATTTGAGATCATAACTTTTAAAAATATTGATTAAAATAAAAAAATATAAACAATTAAAAAAACTATGTAGTTTTCTTCTTTCCCAACGAAACTATAAAACGACTCTAGACCCTCATGTGTCCTGGTATAGTAACACAAAAAAATTTATACATACATATAATGAAAGATAGATATATACAAGGCATGATATTGAATGTGCTCTTCTCAAAGTGGTCTGCATTTAAAAGATGCCTACCTATTGTACATTTCTCAATAAACCTGCAGTAGTTGAGTGAGTAATGGAATTTGAAACATTCCTCGAACTTTTTCCTTATTTTGATAGTTAAACGCTCGCCGTTAACCGCTGACTCTTTGCCCTTTTCAACGTTTGATTTGATCAGTCTTCAAGCATAAAGATCGGACTATAATACTTGATGGCTAAATAAAATTTGATCAAATACTAAAACCATCCAAATATTCGCGGTTAATGGGAACCATTCAAATGTCAAAATGGCGATAATTGTAGATCAGTTCTTTTTTTTATATGAATACCTCACAAGAGTACCAACTGCTCCCAACCGTCTGGAGCCAGTGAAACTATGGCATTCCCAATTGGGGAATGTTGTGAGGCTGAAGGTATTGTGGAGAGGAAGGAGAAGAGGAAAAGGAAGGTGGGGAATACCTGGCTATTCATATCTGGTCACCAAACACGGCTAGAAAGCCATTTCAAGTAACGTTTCAATTCTGAATGGTGGTCTTTCACCAGGGCGATACTGAGAGTATCTTCCACTCTGACTGAGGTTAAAACATCCCGACCCAATAATGACTCTGACACATCGTCCTATTACATCAAAGAGAAGAAAATAAATGTATTTGCGAAAAATGAAATATATAAGGATCTTCTCTCCATACTGAGGTGCTTTGCTAATAGTCGTTAACCTGGTAAATTAAAACGATTAACAAATATTGTATAAAACGGCTGTGGGGGGATGTAAATTTGATTAGCTTACCTGTTGGGTCAAGCCCACGGAAGGGTTGAGGGTGTCGAGAGCCAAGGGTTGGGGGAGGCTTTAAAGAAGGTTTAATCGTATAAACTCCGGGGCTGAAGTGTGACCTGAGTACGCGGAAGGCAAGTCGTGCAGATTGATCAAATCAAACTTTTTTATGTCGCGAAGATATCAACGGTTTTGGTTTTCTATTTGTTATTTCATTTATGTAATGTAAAATAAAACTTAAAAAATATATATTTATACATATAAATAATAGGAAAATAATATAAATAAATGTACAAAGTTTTCTTGTCAAAAATGGGAATGAAAATATAAATAACTTAAATAAATGTACAGTACCAAAACATACAGATACAATTGAAAAAGATAACATTATTTTACAAGAGAGAAATATACATACATCAGAATCTGCAAAGCTTAGGGACGGCTATCAGAACAGAGTTGTTGTCTATGATAAATGGTTTTCTAAATAACATTTTTTAAAATAAGATCTCAGAACATCATATCGTAATTTGTCCTGAACGCACACATGTCTCAATCCCTCAGGGCAAATTGTTATAGCTGGTGTAAGCAATGTATTCCAATGATTTTGGTCCATATTTTGTTGAGTGTATTTTTGATATGTATGGTTTGTGGTGTTTTCGTGTATTACTTTGGTGAACGGCGTTATAGTTAAGTTTTATATTTGTTTGAGTACAGCATCGAATCTCATGGTTAAGAATAATCTTCAACCGTAAAACGGTTCTTCAACGGTAAATATATTTAATGGGTGTATCCCATGGCAATCCAAAAATGTTACGGAGAACCAGTTGTTTTCAACGCAAACGTTCCCGAGTTAAGAATACCTGACAATCTTTGATTTTTTTCTGTTTAAAATTTTAAAAGTTTAATAAATGGGTTATGCAATGATAGGGAACTGCAGGCGATTAAAACCGAGGTTTTAGACCACTCTACTGCAAACCAATCTGCTTTCATCATATTCTGTAACTCACTGCCATACATCAGGGTTAATGTCAACTACTACATATCTGCTAAATATCGACTCTTAAATTCCAATAAATTAAATCACTTGCATTTTCTCACCTTTCTACCAATGTCATTATTAACTTCCGTGTCTCTCGTGAACATATTTTCTAAGTAGACAAACTTATCAAGTTGCTTCAGGAACAATAAAGTTGCTAGTTACCTAAGTTGTATATTTTATTTAACACAATAAAAGCGAGTTTCTGACGGCGGTTAGAACCCTGCCATAATAAGGTTGTGAGCTGGCTGTATCGGGAAACGGAAATTCTTCCCAGGGATGTCAGTGTGCAGCCTACTTCCTACTTCCGGTTGCTTTCGCGCTTCGTTTTCGGCAAGTAGAACAGAAGACGCTCAGGCGATTGTTGTCTTCGATATTGAAAATGGTGCTCGGTTATATTCCTTGAATACATTTATCTTCATTTACATTTCTGTGCACGATATGATGTGTGCTCTCTTTTATTAATGATAGTAGTATGGTAATATTTTGCAGAGGTTGTTCAATGCAAAAATCTATTGCGAATTTTAAATATGCCGAATATAAAATAGTTAACAAAAATACATTAATTCGTGGTTTTTAACAAAGTATTCAAACCTTTTTTGTTAACTACATTGATTTAGTTTTTATTTTCTCTGCTTCTATATTATGTCTTATTTTCACAACTGATTATAAAAAAAAAACTCGTTTTTATAACCTTTGTATGTTTATATAATAAATGCATGTAAGAAAAATTGTTAATAATAAAAAATAAATAAATTTTAAAAAAATCTGCTCGTTTTTAATGTCCAAGAAAGAATTTATGATCGAGTTTTATTTATATATTAAATGGTAGGATATGTTTTCGTTATTTTTTTACTTTCATTTTATTCCAAAACAAATTAGAAAACAATATATTAAATATTTTACTTAATATTGAACCCATTTTTCAATGAATATCGATTTCGCTCTTCTTTTTGATCTCCTGAAAAATTATCGTTTTATCGACGAGCCTGTTTTTGCAGTGTAGGTACCCGTCAATTCTATTTTATAGATTTGCTGGCCTCCATAGCCAAATGGTCCACGTATTTGACTTTTTTCGTGGGACTGTGAATGTTTGAAATCCATCATAGTGCCAAAAGAGCTTGATGTGTCTGTGCTGCTTTTTGTGAATGCTATCAGTTCGCGTATAAGTTAATTCAATTTTGATTACTTTGCCACGTCAATACCCAGAACTAGTCCTACCAGTGAGATCATTCATGGAATTGTACGTAACACTACTAATTAGAAAAATTTAGTTTATAATAATTAAATTTCTGTTTGATCTGAAATTTTCTGAGCCACTAATGCGTCACAGATCTATGGGTAGTTTGTTCCTTGCTTTGGGGCCTGTTAATCTAAAGGTAAGGTCTGCGAACTTAATATCTAGGCTGTATTTCGAGTTCGTTGAACCTCCCGATATCGTCTCGTTTCTGATCCACGAGTATGTATATATATTTTTTTAATTTACTAGGAAATATTGAAAGTTATTGTAATACTTAATCATTGAAGATCACATAAATAAAAATAAGAAAAGACACAGAAAAAAATTTTAACTGTCGTAACTGAGACTTAAACCCTGATCCTCTAGTATTACTTAGACACACCTCTCTACCAATTGCGCTGTAAAGATAATTGAAATGTTAATTAAGTCTTATTAGCTCAATTGTTAGAGATGTTGGTCCCGGTCAGACTACAGAATCTGTCTTCAAGTTCCCAGTTGCGACCGTTTTCTTGGTATTTTCTGCATTTGTGTCGTTATTATCACCTCATTAAATGATTAAATCTTTATTTTAGGAATACAAAGTTTGTATTCCTAAATATAATACAAAGGCGGAACGATTTTCTTATGGCTTTAAACACCATTTAGTAGAGTTTAAATTGAATCCTTACAGAATTCACACAAATTAGTTTGGTACTGATTCCGAAGGAAATTTACCGAAAGCAGTTCGAGACACCGATCCGTTCAGATTGGCGTGTGTTAAATTTATCGCTTTGAACTTCTTCTTTACCGCCGCCAAAAGTTTGGGAAACTTTCAAGTGCAATTTTAAGAAAACGGTGTGATTCGAACAAAGAAATTTTAATCACTGGTTGTAACTTTTTCTATCTCGAAAGTTATTCGAGCAAAATTTAAGCAAGCGGTATTAGGTGTTTTACATTTGGCTTATTTTGTGTAGTTGTACCCAATGGTAGCGCAATATCGTGAGAATTTTAGATTTTGTGACGATCACTGAAAAACGTTATTTTTGTGCAAATCACATCTGAGGTTCGGATACCTCTGCAATGAAGCATAATAAAATCATCGTTTGATGTCTGTAAACTATAGTAGAATTAACTTCAAGACGTTAATACAAAATTTCGGAGATGGATTTTTTTTTCTGGTTTAAATTAATATGGAGTTCCACAAATTAAAATTGAACACAACACAAAATTTATCTTATTGGAAAAACTTACTAAAACTAATAAACATCTTTTTAATATTTAATCACCGAAGAAGATAATTTTAACGAATCTCAAATGAAACACAAAACTAAAAAATATATAGACAATTAAAAAGGTATCGGTGGGTATGGGTATAGGCCCTTCGGAAATTGAATATAGGGCCTCTGTCTTACCGGGAGAACTACTAACCACTGAGTTAATGAGACCTGTTTATTTTACGTCAATTGTTTATCATTTGTCTATTATGTTCTAATTTATATCATTTATCTATACTTGACATTATTAATTTTAGTATTACTCCTGAAGAAGAAAGCATCGCTTTAGAAACATGTTGATATCCTTATATTATTAAAGTGGTGAATACAAAGTATATTATTTAATTCATTTATACACATATTTCTGTTTTATATTTAAGGTACTTTACTACACACTAGATAAGTTTCGAGTAGATAAGTAGTTTTAATGCGCAATACGCTTAACATAAAGCCAAATTGGTAAAACAAATAAGCCGCCTTGTTTGTTCCCAATGTTTGTTTGTCAAAAATGGTTAGGAAAGTCTTTTACGGAGGGAAGACGAGGCTCTACCCCTTCACCCCCATCCTCTCATTCCCCGTATCCGGTATAATATAATCGGCAAAGTTTAAGTTGCCTGAAATTTCATACGTTTCTCTTACAAACTCCTCCAAAGATCTGCTTTATATTTCCTCTAGTAAAAACAACTTGGGAAAGAACTCGGGACAAACTTTCGGTGATGAGAAAAATGAATCGGTACCAAGTCTTTGGCAATACATTTTTTTTACTGCAACGAGACTACCTTCCGACTTTTCGGCATTTTCGTTAAAATCTAGTCAGTGAAAATATTTGGTAGGATTCAAAGACGTTCAAAGATTTTATATTAAATGAAAATGAAGCTCTGTATCTGTTTACATGTTTGTCAAAAAATAGCCAGAAATCCCTCTGTCTGGAATTTCTAGGTCAACGCAACAAATTTTAAGGGTCTCAACGTCATTTATCTATCATGGGCTATAAAACATTGTTTAATTTCGGAATAACTTCTTGAATCTTATAAACTTCATTGTAATAAGTTTTTAAACACTGAAGATATTTTTTTATTATTTGGGTGATAAAAAGTTTACATAAAAATTAAGTATACTGAAATAATGATATAAATTTGACCATTTACAGCTTTCCACAAGAGTATTATTTATAAGTAAATCTAGTGATTTTCCAAGAAATCCAAGTAAAATTAAAGGGACATTTAAATAAAATAAAAAATAAATATAAATTTAAAATAAAAAATACATAAATATGTTGTAGACCACTTTTATTTCATTACATAAACATTCTGCTTATCATTAAATGGTACACAGGCTAGTGAAAATCCCACTATCTTCTGTTAATTTCACGATTGAACTTTCAAAAATTAAACAAATTGCTCTAAATAATGGTTATTCCACAAATTTAATTGAAAAAATCCTCAATAAGAAACTTAAACTCATTTCAAAAAATACATTTTTATTTAATACACCTGAAAATAATAATTAAAAAATAAATCCCGTTCAATGGCGCAGAATCTTATATATATCCAACTTTTCCTCACTTAGTACAAAATAATTTCCTTTCCACATTAAACCCGCGTTCTATACTGATAACAATTTAGGTAAATTACTAAAAAATACTAAAGATAGAGAACATAAATTAAGCCACTCAGGTATTTACCAACTATATTGTAATGATTGTCCATCGTTCTACATAGGTAAAACAACTAGAAATATAAATATTAGAGAAACAGAACATTCAAGATGCTTTCATAATAATAACTTCTCAGAATTTGCCAATCATCTAATTTCCAAAAATCACACTTTTAACAAGGACACAGGGGTTACAATTCTTCACCGTAACAATAAAAGCCAAAAATTAAATAACTTAGAAGCACTCGAAATTAGAAAATCCCTGAATAATATTGCTAGTATTTTAAATAACCAAATGAACTTATCTTTTAGTCCCATTCTTAATATTTTTCCAATAAACCGCTCTGTTCTTCCCGGAATTCTTACAATTACCCCTTCCCATTTGCTTACCCCCCACTCCAACACCTAAAATTTATTTCTTGTCAATATTCTATATCATAAGTTAGTTATAATATTCTCCTGATGAAGGAAGGGTGCTTCCAAAACCGGTAGAGTGTTAATAAAATAAAAGTGGTCTACAACAAATTTATGTGTTTTTATTGTAAATTATGGCGAGCCACAAAGTTAAGGCTTTTTACAAATATATAAATTTAAAAGTTACATGTAATTTGTAATGGGGTCTGGAAAGGAAGGGGGTGGGGAGAGGGGGGTCGATCTAGTTGAAATATACGTGTGTGATTTTATATTAATAAAAGAACCAAACAACCACTATTAACAACTCTGAAAAAGATACATGAAACCGAAGACACAAAAAATACACAGACAAAGACACAGTATCCCAATTACTGTCGATATCTTTTCTTTATCTGTACCTTTTCGGTTTCATGTTTTATTTTATGATTTATAAATATTATCTACAGTGATTAAAATGTTTCACAATGAGGTGTATAAGCTTCAACAAGTTAGTCCAAAATTTAATATTAATCCGAAGCTTGTGGATAAAGTCAACTAATGTCTCATTTAAATAAGAAAAATCGAATAGGCATATCCGAGACACTGTCTAAAGATAACAAATAAATTCGAGCAGAATGTAGTAGTAAATATATGGGAATTAATGAAAGATGATATCAACAGTTCATAAAAATCGAAGAACGATATCGATTAAAATTACAAAACTGATTGGGGTAGCTGTAGCTCAGTGGATTAGAGTGTAAGGTCCCCGGATAAATCTAGAGTTCGAGTCTCAATTTCTATTGTTTCTTTTCTGTGTTTTTTCGGTTTCACGTTTCAAGTCGTTAATATTATGTTCAATGATTAAAAATTTAAATCTTTGATTTGTCATAAAATAAGATACCATTTAGTTTTCTTCATTTTCCAAAATGTGTGTATTAAGACAGATATAGGGTTAAACTGGGTGATAATGCTAATTACACGTATGATTTTATTCGTTTATTGTTATGTAATTAAAGTGCGAAATTTGAAATACATAAATAATTCTACGTTATTAATTCGTGTTATCAACTTAAATAATAATATATTTTTATTTTAAATGATAAACTAATGTTTTTATAAGACAAGATTTTTTATGCATAGCACAAATATGGTAACAAATTATTATAAGCAATAATTATTAACCTGAAAAATCATACAAATTGAATAATCTTCCGAGAAAAAATACATGCTGCCGACGGGACAAGAACATTAGTTTATCATTTAAAATAATAATATCTGGCAAGTTAAAAAATATTCTTACAAATAAAATGTAGATTTGATAGAATCTCGACGCCACCTAGTGAGAGAGTTAGCGCTTACAATGCCTTTCCCACAAAAATAAAGATGGTTGCTTTCAGTAAGAAAAAATGTAATAAGCAATGATTGTAGTCTGACGAACTAGTACATGTTGACTAATTTGGCGGGTAATGAATAACCTGCCGTAGCTCAGTGGTAGAGCACTTGTCCGGTAAACAAAAGGTCGCGGGTTCGTGTCCCGTCGGCAGCATGTATTTTTTCTCGGAAGATTATTCAATTTGAATGATTTTTCAGGTTAATAATTATTGCTTATAATAATTTGTTATAATATAATATATTTGCCTGGCAATATTTCTGGTTATATTTTGGTTAAATTATTGATTACTAAGTGGAGTAACTAACCCTCGAGTCATGAATATTATAATGATTGGAGGTCAAATTAATTATTTCCTATCATTCATGCACCATCCAGAACACCCTCGGCACCGACGGCCGAAGATAAGAGTGTCAGGAGAATAAGTGATGCCCAAATGAATAGAGGAAGAAGTCGAAGATACCTTATAAGGACATGGCACGATCGAGCGAACCAAATACTTGAGTTAGAAGTTAGGTCATGAAAACCACAAATTAACAGGGGAGTATGTCAAAAAAGTAACTGAGTGTATTCTATTACAGAGTTAGAAAACTGGTTAGCGTTCGAGTGATCCAGAGCGCGACAGTTTCAATCCTCCGTCTAATTTTATCAAGTTCTCCATCATTACACAAGCAACATTTAGAAGTAGATATTTAATTAAAGTCAGCTTTTTTTGGAATACTTGCCATAATTTTGAAATAGAAAGAGAGTTCCACAGCATTCCATCCTCTATATATCTATCCCTACCATCACGATTCATTAATTAGCTAATGAATCGTAAATCGAAACATTTTCATTCACTTATTTGTATTTCAGATTCCACTAAGGAGAGAAAACCGATTCGCTAAAAGGTAAGCCCACCTGTCTCCGGTTTCACGGGATAAAGTGTCTAATCCACATCCCTCCACCCCTATTCCTACCCTGTATACAGATCTGGGTTAGTGTGACTGACAGACCCTTATTCATCCCTTATAAATCTCCCGGTGCAATGATTACAGGGGGGGGAAAAATATCTCTGCCGCCTTCCCAGTTTTCTTTGATGCTGCATGTATTTTTTCTCGGAAGATTATTCAATTTGAATGATTTTTCAGGTTAATAATTATTGCTTATAATAATTTGTTATAATATAATATATTTGCCTGGCAATATTTCTGGTTACATTTTGGTTAAATTATTGATTACTAAGTGGAGTAACTAACCCTCGAGTCATGAATATTATAATGATTGGAGGTCAAATTAATTATTTCCTATCATTCATGCACCATCCAGAACACCCTCTTGTAGTTTTTGTCAACCCTCCATTCGATTAAATCTTACCGATGAGACTCATTTGTGCAAATTCAAAACCCTTTGCTTCGATATGAAATACACTGGACTGGACCTTAACAATTATTTTTTTTCGCTTTAAAATTACGCAAAGTTTACTAGTATTCATAACGTCAAAACTTTACTCTGAAGCATTCATAATTCCAAGCGAGGCCGGGTGAACGGTAACTACTCATTCGTGGAAATCACTTTGTGGTATAATAAAGAAATAGGTAAGTGACACAATTAGTAAATTAATGCTTACTTGGTTAAATTTGCTTTTTTGTAAAATATCACCTTGTAACATTTATTGGAGGCAGATAAGTTTGATTGACCCGTCACTGTGCATATTATATCAATTGCGGAAAAATATTAAATAGAGGTTATTCATGTATTTATTTATTTATGTTATTCCTAATTTTGAAACTGTCAGTTCATGGTGGAATTCAATTTTAAAATGATTTTTTTTTATTAAAAAACTTTTGTAATTTTTTACCAGTTATTTATTTTCGACCGCACCAGTTTCACCTTATCATGGGCATCGGCAGACTGGCACAATTAAACTAAATCTATGGTATGTATAGCAGCTATGTCAGGAGTGAGTTCCATTTCTTTCTACTATTATTTTTATTTATGACTTGAAAATTGTTTTATTGTTGACGGTACTGCTTTACTATATGTTCTTAAAAACTACTTTCGGGTCGGTTTATTATCCTCTGGAAGACAGATTACATTGTGCTTGTTTACTGAATCGATGGGATTTAAAAATATCATATATTGACCTTCGTGTCAGCTTTTATTTGAACAGATGGTTGGTTATTTATGTTTTTTTTGTCCCTGTGATTTCCGTCTTGTTTGCTAAATTTATTTATGCTTAAATTGTTATATAGAGATATAGAGATGTAAATATAAATTCAAATAAAAAACATAACAAAGGAAAGTTTATTTTTTAAAGATATTCAAATGTGTACATAAAAAAAATGGAATGGCAAAATTATATATAATCAGAAGCAAAGAAGAAGTTAGTATTCAGTGGAAATATTTTAATCATAATATACATAATACCCACGTAGCCAGTAAGTTAGGATAAAATAATAATTTAATTCATAATAAATTAAAACAAATGAAGTAATTTCGATAATTTATTTAATTCGAATAGTTCTACTCCCCAAAATAAAATTTTCTATGATTTGTTTATATTTCGTTATTAATGTGTTAAGATGGTTCGGGCATGTAGAGCGAAAGAACGAAGAAAGGAGTGTAAGAAGAATGTATGACGCAAATGTGAATGGAAGGGACGCCCGAGGAAGACATGGCACGATCAAGTGAATCAAATACTCGAGTCGGGCCATGTCAGAAGTCGGAATAACAGAAGAGAATGTATGAGGCGTTGTATGAATGTGAATGAAGCAAGAAGTGTATGCCAAGATCGAGTTGTTTGGCGGTCCGTCCTCTCTGCCTACCCCTGCGGGGAAAAGGCGTGATGGTTAGTTAGGTAGTTAGTTAATGTGTTAAATATATCGACAAAATCTTTATAATTATTTCGTAAATTCTGTAAACGGCGAACAGGAGTACACAATTGTGATATAGTGTTAGAGTTGTCACAATAATCAGGTAAATAATACCTGAATGTTGGTGGTACCTGCATGGAAAGAAATCAAATATAATATTTCAGGGCTGTCAATAATTGAATTTATAATTTTACATAAAGGAAATTTAATTTCTATGAAATTATAAAGGAATAAAGTTGCTCAATCAACCGGAGTGATAAATATTTTTACATATTCAATTTCATATTATGCAATTTATTTATATTAAATGTATTCTTTTATATGGCAGACAGAGTATTGCACTCACCGCTCTGTTCAGCTGAACTAAACAAACAGTATTATTATCAAAAACAAGTTGTCAGTAATTAATATACCTTTTGATAATTGTAATACATTTAGATATCAACATAAGTGCAGTAGCTTAAGGGGAATAAATTCCCTTTGCATGAAATAAAAATAAATAAATAAATCTTTTGCGATAAAAAAAAATACCGCAAAAGTCACTTCTTCTTTAGAAGATAGAGCATGCATGTGACTAATACCAACCTTCGCTTGATCTGCATAAGAAAGAGTTAAGATAGTCACTATTTAAAATTATAACGAATAGTAAAAATACTTGCAAAAAATAATTGTGCCCAAAAACATAAAAAGGAGGAAGGATGCTCTAGTTTATTGTGTATCACTGCTCTTGTGATTTTCCCCGTTTATTAATGAAACCTCATACGCAGATTCTCACTAGGAAATGTTTTTGCGAGGAGATAAGGGTAGCAGACGAAGAGTAAATTAAACATGGGATCTCTCCCAGAGTGAAGAATTAATCAGCTTCTAAAATTGTTTTTTGACATCAGTTCACAAGAGTCCTAATTGCCCGGAGGTTGTGCAAAAATTATGGCATCCTAAATTATAGATTTTTGTGAGGCTAAACGAAGCTGGGTGATAAAGGGATGGGGTGGGTGAAGGTTACCAGATACCTGATTGTTTTGATCAGATTACTGAAAATCAAAAATGTTAAAAATGAAAGTGTAATGCCATCATAAAATAAAAATCAATAAGACTCATATGTAAATATTTATGAAAGTGTAATTAATCAGATTAAAATTGTGTTACATAGATCCGACGGCCGAAGATAAGAGTGTCCGGAAAATAAGTGATGCCCAAATGAATAGAGGAAGAAGTCGAAGATACCTTATAAGGACATGGCACGATCGAGCGAACCAAATACTTGAGTTAGAACTTAGGTCATGAAAACCACAAATTAACAGGGGAGTATGTCAAAAAAGGAACTGAGTGTATTCTATTACAGAGTTAGAAAACTGGTTAGCGTTCGAGTGATCCAGAGCGTGACAGTTTCAATCCTCCGTCTATTTTTATCAAGTTCTCCATCATTACACAAGCAACATTTAGAAGTAGATATTTAATTAAAGTCAGCTTTTTTTGGAATACTTGCCATAATTTTGAAATAGAATGAGAGTTCCACAGCATTTCATCCTCTATATATCTATCCCTACCATCACGATTCATTAATTAGCTAATGAATCGTAAATCGAAATTTCTTCATTCACTTATTTGTATTTCAGATTCCACTAAGGAGAGAAAACCGATTCGCTAAAAGGTAAGCCCACCTGTCTCCGGTTTCACGGGATAAAGTGTCTAATCCACATCCCTCCACCCCTATTCCTACCCTGTATACAGATCTGGGTTAGTGTGACTGACAGACCCTTATTCATCCCTTATAAATCTCCCGGTGCAATGATTACAGGGGGGGGAAAAATATCTCTGCCGCCTTCCCAGATTTCTTTGATGCTGCAATTAGTGATATAGGCTTGTTTAAAAGGACGGATGTCTAAATAAAGTTGTCAAAAAAATTATTCCAAAAATTTCGCCCGGAATAAAAATCACTTCGAATGAATATTTATAAATAAATATAATAAAATAATTTGAAGTTGATTAAAAAGAGAATGAAAGAAAGCAATAAGTCTTCCATCTTCCTGTATTTTCTTTTCCACGTTCTACTCAAATTTATTAAATTTTTTCAAACGTTTTCCATCTTCGCAAATTTACCATATTTAAAAACTATCATTCTCGGCAGTATGTATGTAGCCAATTGAGAATCACAGAACGAACGAGAAGTAATCAAATATGTGTGGTGGAGGTATTGGCGTGAACAAGTAAAGCTATGCCTCTCCTAAGAAAAACGAAAAACGAAAAAAAATAATAAAAATAAACGAATTCAAAAAATTTGGTAAGGACTGGTACGCTCTTTTATTCAGTAGATGACAATAATCAGCGGTAGGTAATACTAAAATGGCCACTGGTTACAATGTTATTGTAATAAAATAATAAATTTAATCATCATTTAAACATATACAGTTTTTGTGAAAATAAAAATTAAAAATCTTTTTTAGATCCATTATAAACTTGTGAAAAACTCTCTGTGTCATAAATAAAACATGCGCCGGTTTCCACATTTCCCCGAGAATAAGTTAATTTTATTAAACGCGCTGAAAAACGCGTTTCCGGCGGCTAAATGAAATTTACTATTCTTCCAGAATTCAAATCGTCCTCACGGAGACCTTTGCACCGGCTAACAGGGGAAGGGGGGTTCCTTCGGGGGTTGGCGGTTAGGGGGTGTAGGGGGAGGATGGTCGAGGGAGGTTTCATAATATCTTGCCCAGAAAAGATTTACCGCCCTCCGCCGACACTGGAAGTACTGGAACCACCGCGGGGTTTATAGATTAACGTTTTAAAGTGCAGATAAACGATTATCAACCTTTATTATAGTATCTGCGAACGACCCCTAATGAAAAAATAACACAGGTATTATTAATCGTAAAATGTAATGTTATAGAGGCGCCTACATAAAACTCGAAAGTTAGCCACTATATTAACCTTTTTTATGTTTTTGTCCCCCATTCAAGAAAAGAAATACGGTGATAGCTTTTCCCAAAACATTTTTGACGGTTTATTATTGTATAGCTGGTTTTTCCTTATTATATTTTTACGCTTGTGGTACAAAATAATTATTTTCAATAATGAAATGCGTTCATCGTAAGGCATGTGTTTTTTTGGTGGTGATAATTGATCCCCCGACAGTTTGCTCCCCAGATATTTACCCCCCGACAGTTTTCCTTCCGACAGTTGATCCCCTCGACAGTTACCCTCCTGACAGTTGATTCTTTATGCATACTTACTTTACAAATGAGAACGTACAGCAGAAATATTTTTTTAGAGGATCAATTGTCGGGAGGATCAACTGTCGGGGGGATCAACTGTAGGGGGGGGGGGGCAACTGTCGGGGGTCCAACTGTCGCGGGATCAACTGTCGGAGGGAAAACTGTTGGGGGGTAAATATCGGGAGGCCAACTGTCGAGTCACCGTTTGTTTATGAAAGACACGAAATACACTTTTCTGCATTTTTGTATTTCTTAAATATTGTTTTTATTTGTTCAAAAACACTTGTTTATAGAATCAATATTTAGGATTCTTTTTTGATAAAATTACAAAAAAATAACAATTTACCCAATAATTATGAACTTAGCATTGAAAGTGTTGAATAACAAGAATCTAAAAGTTAAATGGGGGAAACGCTACATGCAGTATTTAACGGTTTGCCCCAAAAATACACTTTGTTGGTTGCCAACTGAAGAAATACCACGAATGATTTTTCTGTAAATTCTATGCGGGTAATTAGGAAAATACACAAGGTTTCAAAAGATAATAATCCTCACACCGTAATAATTTCAAATCTATCTGAAATACATACTAGAGTTTAGGTAAAACGTTAAAAATTGTTTTCACTGGTTTTCAAACTTCAACTATTTTTAGATATTTTAGGGCGTATATCATAGAATTTAAAGATAAAAATTTGAGGATTTCTGTTTTTTGATACCTTACATATTTTTCTAACTACCCGTTAAGATTTTATAGATAAATCATTTGTGGTATTGCTTGAGTTAGCAAATTGCAAAGTGATGTTAAGAGCAATTTTAGGGTGCTGACCCTTAAGGGAAGTAATCATTTTATTTTATTTATATCGTATAATCAGTGACAAATATCGAATCAAGCGTTTAACTTAATAAAATCATAACTTGAGGAACTGATGACAGAAAAATCTATCAGTCAAGTAATGTCTACTTTGTAGAATTTTGTATCCTGCCTAGAACATGGGAGAAAATTTAAAATAAATTTGTACGGGTACATTTCTCATTCATACTTTTACCACTACTGTGCTTAGTATTCTGCAAATAACACATTCCATAAATTCCAACCCATTCGCATTGCAAAAAAAGCTCCGTTTAATGTGTTCAGCCGCGGGCTTACGTAGGCAGTTGAAGTCGTAGATTGTAGGCTGTAGTGCGAAGGCTTTTGAACCTTTTTGTGGCAAATATCATTTTATGTAAGCTGACTCCAGTGGGTCATATTGCGTGGGAACTCCTACCCCATTTAATGTTGTTATTATTCTCTTTATAGGGCGCGGTAAAGAAAGGGTTTTAGTTATAATTTACACTGGGACTGCGGAAGCTGCATGCGTGGGACCCATTTATGACTATTGCCATTATTTAAAATGATGAATTATTAATAAAATAATGTTACGGTAGGTTTGAACTTAATTCCTGTTATAAATAATGATAATTTGTGTTGTATAATATAAAAAAATAAATATTTTAAAGACAACTGATGTCGCAAACTCACATAAGGTATTTCGACTCCTATGCCATAGATATATCAATGAAAATTATCATCTGTTCTGGAAAGAATTTCGCTATGTGAGAATATTTGATCAATTTCCCCAGAAGCAATAGAAAAAATTGAGCTTCGGTTGCACAGACACGCCAACAATACACTTCTGTGGGTTTATCTCATCAGTGGAACTAAATTACCAATTCCATTCTTACTTTCACAGTGAAAATCAACACATCAACCTTTTTTTTCTTGTAAAATCTGTTAGAACGCGCGTTGATAATTACATTTCCTTTACAACTTTTTTTTTTTTTTAAATGAGTAAGAAATGTTAACGTTTTTTTTTGTATAAGCCACTATTTAATTTATAATTTTACATCAATTGTAGAAGAAATTGTTTTGGGATTGATGGTATTTTATATAAATGGAAAATATTATGTAAAGAGTTGTGGTGTTCACAGTAAGGCATACCATTCTATTGATTCTCGTAGAGCTGGGCATACACCACAATGAATTACCAACTGCAATGAAGTGGCGGGACCTTTCTGAAACAAACTGACATCAAACTCACTCATCACCCTGTGAAATGTTAACAGGAGATACCGTTGTATTATTGATATAAGATTTGCAGCCTCTTGAGATGCGAATAAAGAAGATGCCTAAGATCAATCTGCGAACCGCAACAACCTGGCCGATTGTTTGTTCCGGAGGGGCTGTGACAAGTGGTCATAATTTATAGCTAACCCCAACCCCCTCCAAAATTGTAGAATATAACTGAACCGTTAGCCTGCGATACAAAAGGCAAAAGAATGGTCCTTTACCAGTGTCACTCGTACGATGTATACTTTTATTTTCCACTGGACGTTCAGAGACATGAGGACGTACCGGACTTACTATAACCGAATACTCTTAAGAGGAACGGCTGCGCGGCCTGTTTCATACAAAACTTTGAGGCCAAAATACTCACCTAAACCTAATGATATTTTTTTCATCAAAAGTATAGTAAATGTCTAGTAAGGATTAGAAGTAATTTATTTATTTGTGTTTTACATTATGAAATATAGGTCATTAAAGGAATTGATTTTTCGTGATTTTAGAGGCACCTTTAACAATTATTTATTGATTTTAAAAAAAAGTTTTACAGCATCTACTTTTAAAATATAGTGAAATATAATTTTTTTGTTGAATATTCAAATAAGCATTATACTGGACTTTAACTTGAATTAAAACCGACCAATTTACGTTGGAACACAAATTTGCGGTACATAATTATAAAATATCGACCCGAAAAAACGTTTTTTCTTAAATGTTTTGTTTTTTATATTTTTATTTAATTAATAATATTTACATGGCAAATTTAAAATCGATTTTTTTCTCGGCATATAATTCATAATTTAAAACAAAAATAAATAAAGTACTTCTCATCCGTACTGGATATTTACTAAACCTATAATTAAAAGTAAATATATTTCCGTTTGGATGGGTATTTTGGCCTCAAATCCAAAATTAAGTTATGTATGAAACAGGCAGCGTAGCCGTTCCGCTTAAATGATAATACATCCTGACATTTATTAGCAAGATACTACTCTAGTACCCTCTAGCGGCTCGAGTTTTACGAATTGGTTTTTTTCATACATTTTAATACATTTTCTTTGAAATTTATTCTCAACAAATTATAGACATCTACAAATCAAAAAATATATATTTGATGACCTACGTATGATTTTACTCATTTTTTTTGCTCATGTGTATTATATTTGAAATTACCATTCATATTAATAAAAATAAAAATTATCAATTTGTGGTCAACAATAATTTATTTAACAGGTAGAATTTGCTTGTTCATAAGGCATTTGAACTTTGCCATGTTAAATTTTTTGTCAAACAAATCCATATCGTTTAAATATTTGTTAGAAATATTTTGTAAACGTTGTAATGGGGAACTGTAAGCCATAGTTGGGATGAGAAATACATATGATAAATGTTAATTCTTGTCTAGTCGTTCGTTTAGTTATGTGTAGATTGATTGAATGTAGTTTTTGAATGGTTATATTTACCCTCGATCGTTACCTTCTGAATACGGGAAGGTTAAATATGAATATATGTTTAGTTTACTACACTTAGCCCAATAACCATTTTATTTGCATTTACTTGTATGCTACATTATTTACTATTTACTTAGATAATTACGTCATAATTATTATTAACCGTTGTTGCTTATAAATACGAGTATCTACTGAATTAAATTATAACTAACCGTTGGAAATAATAGCTAAATGCCGTCAACACATAATGCTTTTGAGTAAATATAATATTAACTCTTAATAAATTGAATATAATATCGAATTGCGAATATTTCTCAACGGACTCAACGAATCAACTAGCCAGTAACCTATTGTTTTTAGCAGTATTAACGTATTATTTCGTAATTTGGAATAGTCTTTTGGTTATGTACCTTCCTACTAGACATTTGTTTTGAATTTCGGTATCCCATAAGGCCGATACGTAGCACCAAGCTTCAAGTAAATCTATCGATGGCAAGCAAAAATTCAACTGGTATTATTTATATAACAATACTATTTTTTTCCAACGCACCTTGGATTTTTCATTGCAGTCAATAAGTCAACCTGCTATGAACCCGTTTTATCAGTATTATCGCCAAAAAAGGTTAATAGTTTACATTTCGTGAGCAATGTTATTCGATATTTGGAATGGTATTTTGGTTATGTACCTTCCTACTAGACGTTTGTTTTGAATTTCGGTATCCCATACGGCCGATACGTAGCGCCAAGCGTCAAACAAATCTATCGTAAGCAAGCAAAAATTCAACTGATATTATTTATAACAGAGCGTAATTATTTATCAAAACTAATAAATAATATACCAACGGGCCAACATCATTAAACAGTTTCAACTTTCAATATTATTACAGGATCATTATTAGGTGTCCGGGTATTTCCCGTTAGAAGGGATTCGATTGTGATCGTTATTCATTATTTTATGTTAGTGTCGTCATTGCCGACTACTGTGTCAATCTACTACACGTTTAGTTTGGCTTGTAGCGCGTATTTGACCTGTTTTTGTTATTTTTATTGTTTTACTTCCGAAGTGCAAATACTCATTACGCAAATAATTGATTTTAGATCGGTATTTATTAAAAAATTAAAGTATGTTATATATTTTAATAGTAAGTGTTAGGAGAACGAAGTACCTACATATGTTTTTTGTAATTTAGATTAGTGAAGTAAAATAAAATAGTGAAATTAGGTGTAATTCATGTAGTGAACAAAATAACTATTTGCGTACTGTAAAATAATAAACGTTTAGTGTGTTTGAACTGAAAAAAGTAAAGTGCCTTCATAAGTGCGTAAACAAAATGGCATCAATGTATATTTTTTTTCGTTTAGTTAATAAAATTTCACAAAGCTAATAAGACAATTTGTAATGTTTTCCTTAGTCCTCCTCACTAGGGGTTCCTGTGCTGGGCGGATTAGGTTTTATTTAAAACCGTACTGTGTACAAGATAATTTATTATTGTTTTCCAGATTCTGTAAACTTTTTTCGTTCATAACCCTTTGCAGGATTTTTTAAAATGTGTTTAATGGACTTATTGGACGGTAGTCATAAACGTCGTTTTTTCTTCCATTTTTATAAATTGGTGCTACAGTAGCTATTTTGGGGCAAGAGGGAAATACACATTTAGTTATGGAAAGATTAACAAGCTTTGTCAGAGGCGAGATCAGTTGGTTTTGTGGGTGTTTGATTGTTTTGTTTGAGATAAGATCATTTATTGATGAGGTGTTTGATTTAATAGAATTTATCAATTTATTAATTTCCTCTTTTGTTACTGATCCAAGTACAAGTAAATTTTCACGCTTCGTACAAAGATCCACTTCTATTTTTCTTTTACTTCGAAACTTTATAATCATAATAATGTGTCTAGATGGCATGTAGTATATTTATTAAAAAAAATTGTAATCATTGTCGTTGGCGTTATTTTCGATGGTTATTTTCAACAGTTGAAAATAGTCAACGATAACGGCGTTGGCGTTGGATGGAATTTTCGTCTACTCTAAGTACTAGTATCTACCTCTCTTTTAATATCCGATAACTTAACCCTTTGCACTCCTAATTTTTTTTTTAATTACCTACTACCAACTCCTTAATCAATTTACAAAAAAGGGATAAAAAGTGGCCTCAATAAAAAGTTAAACAAAAATTTTTAAAATATGTAACATTTGATAATTTAAATTATTTTTCGAAATTGCGTTACTATAATGTCGAGTATGACTCGACATAGGAGTTGGTGTAAGAAATATAATGTCGAGCCACACTCGACAAAGGAGTGGTAAGGGTTAAACTACCTTTCCATCTACTCTTGTCTTTTGTACATTTATCACATTCCTGTGTTCCCCTCCACCCTCCCCTCCCCCGACTGACATAGTTAAGCTAACCGAATAATAACTGCATATTATCACAATTTACTTATAGTATTTACCATCAGCAGTGGAAAATTTATAATTGGCATGATTTATTGTTTTTATTGTATGTATTTAAATTGTGGATTTGCTGTTAATTTTCCCAAAAAATAAGTAAAATAAAAATACAAAACAGCATTAAAAAATTACAAAATAAATCATCAGTGGCATCGTCTAGTGCAGGGTACAGCAAGGCCATCGCAGCCCGGTACTAGGCCCCGACTAGGCACCGACTAGGCTCTGACTATACCCCAACGCAGGGCGAGGCCAAGGCAAGACGGACCAATGACCCGCCCGGCTTGCCCCGCCTCGCCTCGGGTCAGGGGAGAAATTAAGATGATGTTAAGACGAACGCATTCGCTTGGGTTTCTGCAATTTCAGAATTCAATTGGCAGTCGTGTGTCTCTTTTTATCATAAAAAGGCTGACAAAGTGAGAGCGAGAAGCAAACAAAAAAAAAGGTAAAAATAACCTCGAATTTGTCGGTAATTGACGAATTTGACGGCCTCCATGGTCGAGGGGTAAGGCTCTCGACAACGAATCCGAAGGTCGCGGGTTCAAATTCCGGCGTGCGCAAGTAATTTTTATTTAATTAATTTGTGTTGTTTCACAAATAATTCATTTAAAAATAATATATGGTATATTTGCGCACGTTCCAGAGTGGAAGATACTTTCAGTATCGCCCTGGTGAAAGACCACCATTCAGAATTGAAACGTTGCTTGAAATGGCTTTTTGCCGTGTTTGGTGACCAGATCTGAATAGCCATTTGATCTGAATATTTACCCTTTTCCCCACCTTCTTCTCCCCCTTCTCCTTCCCCTCCCCAATACCTTCAGCCTCACAACATTCCCCAATTGGGAATGCCATAGTCTCACTGGCTCCAGACGGTTGGGAGCAGTTTGGGACTCTTGTGCGGTATTCATATAAAAAAAAAAACTAAATGTAAAATTTTGACCCAAATTAAACAATTTTCAGCAGTCATTAAAATTTTATTGTATACTTCATTCATATTGTATTGTATATTCCCGAGGTAGGTTAGAGACAGTTTTTTTTTCAAAAATAGTATCCATTTAGTCACAAATATTTGCCAAAGTTGCTTCCTAAAAATATGAATAAATTGTAATCCTTGGTGTCTTATATTTTCTAAATTAAAACAAAAATCAATAAAATACTTTTAATCCTTTCTCGATATTTACTATACCTTTTGATTAAAAAATATTTTATTAAGTTTGAGTGGGTATTTGGCCTCCAATCCATCATTAAGTTTCTTATGAAACAGCCCGCGCAGACGTTCCTCTTAAGATGTGTTTGTTAAACATAAGGTTTCATTATTCCGTGATATATGGCTTTTGAAAAGATACATTTTTGGGTAGGGTCCTTCGTTGGGTTCGTTTACCGCTTACTAGATTGTTGTCCCTTTGTTGTAGGATGACATTTACTTTTACAAGACGTAAACTATGCTCAAACATTGATTGTCGTTTTTGCTGAGAACTTCTTCTAATATTATATAAATAAACAGTGTTAGAATTTATGAAATGTATTTTTTGCAGAATACTACATACTGATGAAACATTATCAATGAAAAGATCGTCAGAAAAAAGATCTGTATTTCAAAACCCCATAACTTATAAAAGTAAATACGTTACAAGCTAAAATAGTAGCGTTTACTTAACTCCGGACAAACATTTCAGAATGCCAGAGCTCAACTGCAATTAAATTTCTGTTCCATAGTTAAAATAAACAGATTCATTTAAAACAATCGATAGCTTAATATTGATTTTTTACGTCTTAAATAAAAACATTACATATGTTCGTATGAGAGTGTGTATGTTTTTGACTGTGTATATATGCATATGGATATTTGTATATGTGTGCATGTATGTACGAGTATGCATGCACACATATAAAAAATTAAAATAACATTTGTATATTTTTATAATCTAATCCTTTAGAATTTCTTATTCTTCCTTCTCTCTTCTACTTCCAACTATAATTTTTTAAATTTTCAGCAATTTTATATACTAAATAGTGTTAATTACATGTTTACACTAGACTTCATACAAATTAACTATATCCCATTGGTCACTATGTAACAGGTATCCGCCAAGTATGGCGATTTAATTAATCTACTGTATATAAATGTCTTAATTAAATATCATGTAATTTATTAAATAAATAAATTGTTAATGAATTAAACATCATTTGTATTCACCACTTTATTAATAAACAAATATCTACATGTTTCAAAGCGATGCTTCTTCATTAGGAATATATAGAATACTAAAAGATAATAATGTCAAGGATAGACAAATGATAAACATAGAACACAATAATATATGAATAGACTAATTATAAACATGAACAAAGATAGATTAAAATATTTAATTAATTAATCAAAAATGAAAAAATTATAAAACATTGAATAAATTTACATTAGAAAGGTTTCTTTTTATGTATATTAATAAAGTGGTGAATGCAAAATATTTTTTAATTAATTTATTAATAATGACGCCACAAACTGAATACCAATATATTGAAGAAGTTATAAATAAATTAGATACTTTTATAAACAATACTATTATCTAAAGGTCACCAGTTTGGCAGGACTGGCACCTTCTAATGTCCGGTCAGATGCTCTACCGTTGCTATACATTTAGAAGGGTGCGGGTTCGAGTCCTGCCGGCGACATTTATCTTTGCTCGGAAGGTTTTTTCAATTTGGATGAGTGTTTTAGATTAATAATTATTGTTTATAAAAATAATAATTGTTACCCTTTGCATTATGCACAAAAATCTTGTCTTAAGTTTTAAATAACTTATCAATTAATAAATTGTATACCGATTACATTATTGCTGAGTTTATTGCCAAATGGCAATTTCTTCCAACCAACGCAGTGGAATATTAATAATATATAGTTTACTGTGTACGTTACTTTTCATCACCCCTTTACACAATCAACGGAATTAAAACACGTGGAACGGAAACTGCGTAAGCATTTAATTATTTTCAATCAACAGGCCATAACGAACTTATAATTATAACGGTAATAATTGTTCTCTGTAAACAGGCCGTGCGGTAACAAAATCCCTTCACACAATTCCGAAGTTAGCGGGCCATTTGGACATTTCGGCATTTTCCAGTTCTGTGTTCCAAACACTAAATAGTTCCGGGTAGTTAACGCTAACTGTAATTCCTCCGCTAGGTATTCGGGTGAAGGGGTTGGTATTCCGTTAAGGGAGCAGTTATGGCAGCCAATTTTCTTTGCAATGCGGCGTACATTAGTGCCGCTGGGGTGTGATACGGAACAGGCATTTATCTCAATGAATTGTACGTAAAGAACCACAGTTATTAATGCGGCCTAAAATGAAGGACCGTAATCTCCGACGGACCTTTTTAGCAAATAATTACTTTGGATTTTTGATTAACCCTTCAGGCTTTTCAATATTTCTGCGCAGTTCGCAATGTTTCCGATGTGTTTTAAATATGCCACGTAGATTTTTTTTTTAAGTATTTTTTAGAAATCAAATAGAATTATCTTTTGGGTACGTATTTTAATTTGGGAGGAGGATATAGGCGGGGACCATTTATTGGATAACCAACACCTCTGCCATAGGTCACCCCAAGTAGCTATTTACGTTTGGTGACTTAGCAGGGGTGCTCGGGTTCAAGGGTGAGGTTTATCCAGGTTTTGGCTACGGATGCGTCCATCAAAAAATTGCACGCGGCTGGGCGGATCGGAAGAGGCCGGTGTGGGAAAGCCTTGTGCTGCATTGGGACGGGTGGACTCGTACGTCCGTCACTCCTGGACACACTGATACCCGAATTTCTACCCACCCCTCACACCGTTTTCTTTCCACAACTTCCTCTCCTTCTTTTCCCTAAAAAACGCCTTCACACAGCATCCCCAAAGATGATATAGACCTTGATGGATTTTTCCCTCAAGGTCTCCTGGGTGGAGTTAGTGTAAAAAAAAAAATGTATTGGTATTTCTAAATGATAAATATTTAATATCATACACGAAAAATGCTATCAAAAACTTTACAACATTCTTTTTAATTTTTTAGTCCAGACGTAGATAAATTTAACAGAACACGATATTTTAAAAGCATATTCCGTTTATTTGGGGAATTTATAAGAAAATCACCACTCTCGTTTTATCTAGTTCTTACAATAATAAAAAAATAAACAAATAATTTATAAAGTTAAACGAACGTTATGTTGGTAACCCGTCAGTTGATCCTCCGACAGTTGGCCCCCCAACAGTTGATCCCCCCGACAGTTAATCCCCTAAAAAATTATTTCTGCTGTACGTCCTCATTTGTAAAGTAAGTGTGCAGAGAGGATATGCGGCCGTATAACAAAAGTCGATATACTTATATCTGCAGGCGTCTTGAGTGGAAATCCGCTACATAAAATATTTTTTCTAAAAATAAATTTGTATCTATCGCCTTGGCTATTTTTAGCATTTTATTCATGGAATTGTGTATACATTTTAGACAAACTTAGAAGAAATATAATTTATTTTAATAACTTCGAAATAATGACGTGTTTCTTTTCTCCATGATAGAAAAAAACATTAAAAAACACTTTTATAATGCATGAACTCCTTTGGACTTCAGAGTCTCGAGGGGTTCCTTGTGATAAAAATAGTCGAGCAAGGAAATTCAATTATTTTTAAACAGAGGGTATTGAATGAAAAATAATAGTTTAGATTTATTTAATATTTATATAGGACACTAGCACAAGAGTTGTCTAACCTAAAATTTGCACAAGGAATATAAATGCGATTGAATATATTTTTTTTTCATTCATAATAAATTTTCCCTTTTAATGGGTTAAGGACTTCTCTTTTATGGTGCGAATTGTTTAGTTAATATAGATCTTAATAGTAATATGAAATATTTTAAATTTCATCTATAAGGGTAGTGGGGTTCCACCACTGTTGCGAAGCTTTTCCTCGTGGAAATAGGGGTTGATTTGAGTTTTTCTTTTCTAGTGTATCGCAAGTAGGTGTACGAGTAGATTAAATAACTAACATGATTTCTCAAGATGTATCATTTAGACCGCTCTAGCGCTGTTGACCTCATAATATTTTTATGCTTTATGTATTACTAGAATTTGCTACCCGGCTTCACCCATTCATCAATAGGGGTTTTTTACAAACGAATTACGTACTTTATAATATTACTAGCTGATGTATACCCGGCCTTGCTCGGATACAATATTTTTTTTGTCAGCGAAAGTATCTTTCTTCAAATAAAGAAAAATTCATTTGAATATTTTTTTTCAATCCAAACGTTTATTTTTTAAAAATATATCTAAATCATGAAGTTTTTATGTAGGTACATACGTGTTTTCCATTTTGAAAATATTCTACCCAAAAAAACATTCTTTTGAATATGCAATCTGTGGCTAATCAGAGTGTTATATCTATGGGGTAACCTAAATAAAACATGGCGTGTTCTATGTTTTTCATAGTAATTTTAAAACGTTATAGCAACAGTTTTACATAATGGATTTCCTTTAAAAGTACTCTTTAAACCTTTCTAGTACTAATAAAAACAAACTGGAGTATTTTCAGCGAAACCGGTCCAGTAATTTTCGAGAAAATCAAGGATAAACAAACATTGATTTTTATATATTTAGATTATTTTTTTTTAGCAAAGGTTACCTAGTTTCATGGTCAGAAAAAAGTTGAACAAATTTCATGACACCGAGGTTCACTATAAAATATATGTTCAAGAGTTTTTAGTGAGCCACATGCCCAGAAAGATGTCCTGTTTTCTGTAAACAAAAATACGGAAAGAAAATTAGGATTATTTAATTTTTGAAGAAGTCACCTCATCAAAAGAATCTGATCTTAAATCCCCGATCCTGAGTCCAAGTAAGGTATTATCTTCCATGCAACGGTTGTCATCACACAAATACCTGTTAAATATTAAACAATAAAAAACGTTGCATCTAAAAATCATTGTTCGGTCACTAATTCCAACCATAAAACGAATGACTTTTTGTCCCACCCCAACAATTCCCATGATGAATTTCGAATTTCCGCTGGTATTTAGAATTTTTTGTTAACGCTTGCCCAGATCCGATAAATTGAACAAATGGAATGGAACCAAACGCTTTAGCTGCGTGATAAAAGCTGACGCTTATGCAGCCCAATGAATACAATGTTTTCAGAAAATAATGATTTAATTAATTCGGTGAATTGGAGTGGGATTTTTGGTTCACCCTCTACTACGTGATTGCGGTTTGATGAATTTTGTTTTCGTATGGCAGCCCTAGCGGCATTGTTAACGATTAAAAATTAAGCGGTTTTTTGCGATTTTATTGCCGTTTTGAATTGATGTGACCATTTTCAATAATATCAACGTTTACGAAAAAATTCATCAATATTTTTTGTAAATCCTACTTTTCAGTCACCATTTAATGTCCGTTACATTGCAGAAGAACCAAAACCTAAAATGTAGTCAAATTCTAGTTATATTTAATGATGTAGTGATGCTAGGTAGCACTAACTGGAAAATATGACCATTTGTTTATTGCACCAACAATATTTGGTTAAAAATTGATAATCTTTAATGTGTTTGATTCGTTAAATATTTTGTTTAAGTTTTAATTAAATCATTTTTTTAAACGTTATTATTAAATCTGATTTTCTTATACTTTTAAAAAAGAAACAGTATTTGGAATATTTTCCGAAAACTGAACTGTCAAATATTACAGAAACTATTAACTATCCGGAAAGCTTAGATCACATCTCAGAAATTGAAATTTTATGAATATATTCATTTTTTCTCCAGGAACAGGTTCCTAATTTATTTATTTATTAAAAGAACATAAATAGCCTCCGTAGTTGAGTGGTTACGATCCTCGGCTACGGATCCGGAAGTCGCGGGTTCGAATCCCGGCGTGCGTAAGGAAATTTTATTGATTAATTTGTGTTATTTCACAATTTATCCACAATGAATACCTTTAGCTGTGCTTGGTGAAAAAACCGAATAGCCAGGTACTTCTCCACGTTCCTTCTTTCCAATCTCCATCCCCTCCTTAATACCCTCAGCCTCAGAACATACCCCAATTGGGGATGCCATAGTCTCACTGGCTCCAGACGGTTTTGACCGGGTATCACAATTATCAGGGGTAATCACTTGACAATCTAGTCTCCTTTAATGGAGGCAATCTTCTCAATAACAATCCCTCCATTGACATGCCTGATGTAACCTTAAGTGACCAGCTCAGGTATGGGGGCTCCATCGAAGCCAGAGTAAAGTTAGCATCTCAGAAGCTGGGCGTATTGATACTTTGATAGTACACAACTGATGACCCTGTACAAATCCCAAGTGCGCCCCACTGTATTATTTGGCAGCCACCTCTGGTCAGGAGCCCCAAAATATATTAAAAAAAACACTTGACTCTGTGCAAAAACTGGCGGTCCGTTTGAGAGATTCGCCTATGTTAAACAGATTGCAATCTTTGGAGCACAGACGTCATGTGGGAATACTGTCCTCCTATCGGTATTTTAATGAAAGATGCTATGAAGAACTAGCATCATTGATCCCTTCGGCACCGATGCATAGTCGGGAAACACGCAAAATTCACACATTTGTCACATGAGAACGGGTTGCTTCTACAACTCGTTCTTGTGTTCAACAGCTCGGCTGTGGAATGATCTGCAGGCCTCTGTGTTTCCTCCATTCTACCATATGGATCTCTCCAAAACTCAAGTTCACTCCTTCCTATCCTCTAAAAGACCCTCCACACAACATCCCCAAAGACTATATAGGCTTTAAGGGAAATTATTTCCCTCAGGGAATCCTGTAAAAAAAAAAAATACATATTTTTTTTTTTTTAAATATTCTAGACTGAGATTCAAACGTGATATTCGACATTTTAAAAATAATTTTCATAACGTTGTGACAATATAACTTTTGTTTTTCTAACTAATAAAATATGTAATTTGTTCCAACTTTCATTGCAGATGAATTTTATTATTCTTTATTTATTACATCTAGGACCAGAGCCCCATTTACAAAACCATTTTCCTCCACCGCTTTTTATTTTACATGGAAACATGCCCCTTTTTACAAACCACTTGCCTTATTGAACTCTCCCTCTGAAATCATTCTTGCCATCAAATTTGAGTGTTGTCAATTCCTCCTGGAGATTTAATAACCCATCAAGACGAGGGTAGTATTCAACACTCGATCAAAAACTATGGGGTGACCAATCCCCCAGTACTAATTGGCGGCCCTTTGAGGATATTAGTGCCGTAAAGAAGTACCGTCACACCGCATTTAAAATCATCCATCTGGCACAACAAGCATTCTCCGTGACCCTAGCCGAGGGAGGGAGACATCCGCCCCTAGTTCACTCTCTCATTCCCACATCCCACATAGCCTCCATCCACTGTAACAGCGCAGGGTTGAAGCCTTTTTTAGTGTTGATGGTGAGATTTGTGTTGCTGAGTATTACTCAGTATCTACAAACGAGCTTCGCTCGAAATAACTCAATTTCCAATTTCTCTGCATCCTTCCCTCCTTTAACGTTCTTTTTTATATGAATACCGCAAAAGAGTGCCAACTGCTCCCAACCGTCTGGAGCCAGTGAGAGTATGGCATCCCCAATTGGGGAATGTTGTGACGCTGAAGATATTGGGAAGGAGAAGGAGAAGGGGAAGAAGAAGGTGGGGAAAAGTGTAAATAGCTGGCTATTCAGATCTGGTCACCAAACACGGCTAAAAGCCATTTCAAGCAACGTTTCAATTCTGAATGGTGGTCTTTCACCAGGGCGATACTGATATATATCTAAGTATCTTTCACTCTGGAACGTGCGCAAATATATTATATATTATTTGTTAATTAATTAATTGTGAAACAGCACAAATTAATTAAATAAAATTTACTTGCGCACGCCGGGATTTGAAACCGCGACCTTCGGATTCGTAGTCAAGAGCCTTACCCTTCGACCATGGAGGCCGTCAATTTCGGTCTCTTTCTCTTTTATATGTTGTCCCATTTTATATCTCTGTCTCATCAATAAAAAAAAAAATAAAATAATAATTAAATTATTTGTATAGCTCCGTTTTTGTGAAAAATCACCAAGGGTACTGTACAAATATTACTTGCCGGGGTTTAGCTTCATTATTCCGTTGTTTCATTTTATATTGTCTCCATCCTATTCTATCATGTATAATGTATCCCATATATATATGCCCACTCTATCTATTTTTGTTTCGTTTCAATTTTACCCTGACCAAGCTTGGTATAAGCGAAACAGGTTGATTCAAAATAAACTGTTTTGTTTTATTTAATAATATTTCATTTATTGGCTAAAAAATAAGAGGTGGCACTTCGTTTTTATTCTACCCTGCCTTGTTTTTGAAATAGAAATTTAGAGCTAACCAATGAATTTATTAAACTTCTTTTGAAGGTTTTTTTCGGCAGTTAAAATGAAAATCGAAATAAGTTTGATTTTAAAATAAAATCAAGAATGTTTCGATAAGTAAGAACTATTTGGAGCCAGTGAAAGGAATGAGACAGGACAGAGATTTGGAATGACATGATAAAAATTTTCATCTGGTCACCACAAAAATGAACATATAACCATTTTAATTGAGGTCTGAATGGTCGTTTTTACTCTAGTTATGCTGAAAGAATATGTGATCTTGCACTCTGTATTCTTAAATGTTTTTATGACTGCAAGTTCGTTTTGTAATATATAATTAACCTACAAGTCATAATGTTAAATTATGGAAAATGCTGAGCAATAACTCAATTTCTAATAAATATATTTTTGAGCATCGGAGAGAGATCTACTAATCATCCAACCTTAGTTTATAATTATTACCAAGCCGTATAATAACAATCAAACCATCATAAAGAAGACCCGTATAGGAACCTTGAGGAATACCAGTCTGACCTTGCGCTGGCACAAAATCAGCCTTTCAATTGTTGGTCACTTCTCAATCGCGTTCCTGATCCAGTGAGCACTTGGCATGGCAGCTAGATTAAAAATACCCTGTGGAGACCCTGCACCTGACCCACTGGGCACCCTGATTTAAAGCACCCTGTGCAAACCCTGAATCTGACCCACTGAGTACCGCGTCCAGCCTTGCAGTCACCTGGTAGACAGCCCTGTGGGTGACCCACTGGCCCACATTGTGGGGGCAGGAATGCCATTAGCGGGCGCCGACACCCCCACCCCCTGCCTACTCCGCATTGCCACCCCTTTCACTACCCGCCACCAGGGCGGCAAGGGGAAGCAGAGGTTGAAAAGGCTGTGTAACAATTCCGGTATGGTTTTAACCACATTTTGTTTCGATGGCCTCCGCCAGTTTAGCAACTTTATACAGTATTTTTGCCTGTCAAAGACTGGTCAACAATAAACTATAAAACTAGTGAAGTCAAGCTTCTAGAATTTAATAAACAGACAAAAACGTATTATACAAACTATTACGTGATGCTTGGTAAATGCGCTTAAAGAATATGTTCCAGATATTTATTTGAATTTATGGTACATAATTTTATAAGATTCCTTATGAATTCCTTTTATTGAAGTTATGGTACTGTAGCTACCTGCTAATAATTCCTATTACGACTACCATGAATCAGAGCGATGGTGGCGCCATCTACATATCCTATATAGTCACCGATTTTCACTAATAAATTCAATCTCTTCCTGTTTTTTTGATAGATTAGATTATCTGTATTTATTCAGTATTTACTAGTATCGTGCTCTAATTCATATTATGCAATTTAATAATGAGTTTTTTTTAAATAATAGTTATGCAATAAATCAACTCCTGTAGCATTGGTGAGTGGCTTCATTAATCTAAAATACGTTTATTTGCTTAATCTCTTATAATATGTATTAAAACCCCCAAATTGTCGGAATCAATTAACAGTTTTAATTATTTCTAATTTTGAAACTGAATTCACGGTGGAATTCCATATTAAAATGATTTTTTTTTAATTAAAAAGCCTTGTAACTTTTTTTCCACTTATAATTTTTCGACCGTACCGATTTTACCCTATCACGGGCATCATCAGACTGGCACAATTAAAACTAAATCTACGGTATATATAGCATCGATGTCAGGAGTGGGTCCCCCTGCTTTCTAATACGGTTTTTTTTTTATTTATGACTTGAAATTTGTTTTATTCTTGATGGTACTGCTTTACTATTTTGTTTTTAAACTACTTTCGGGTTGGTTTATTTCCCTCTGGAAGACGGATGGCATTGTGTTGGCTTACTGAATCTATGGTTTGGAAAAAAAAAAGGTTTTTAATAAAAAAAAATCATTCTAATCCATTAACACTTTATCTCCAAATAAGCATGGGTTACTAATGTACTTTTTTCTTATAAATAGTATTGTCAATTTGCAACATGCACATTGTAATATTTATTTATTTGATTATACGTCCATCTGCGCTTTTACATCGATTTCAGAACATAATGTAAAGACCTATCAAAAATTCAAACCTTAAAGTAATGAACAATCTTTTCAAACGCGTAACACAGACATAAAATAGAAAACCAAAGCAATATTATAACACAAATCATTAACGCTATATTATCCAACCTACAATATTACATATTGTAGGATTCATCAAAGGGCTGGTATCGATGACGCCTTACTGTATAAATGGAGTCAGCAAATACATCAACAACACCTCCAAACCTGTTGCCAAGATCATGGATAAGACTTTCTGAAATTTGTTTTTTTTTTAACGACTTATTGGGAAGAGTGTATTATCAGTAATGCATTTTTAATCACGTTTTTGGAAATTATCTGATAACTTTTTTTATATTGAAGATGATATTTAATGTCCTTTGATTTATCACAATCGCATCTGAATTAATTGCCATCTACAAATGATTAACGATTTCCTCCTATTAAAAAAAAAAAGTTCTGTTACTATTATGTCCAACTTGCTTACAGTGTACTTTTCATCAAAATTATATTACTTAAATTTTATCACTCTACGTATAATTTTTTCAGCCCATACAAACGCGACGGTTTTTTTGTCCTACCCTCTAGGGGAGTATTATTTTGTGTTAGCGTTCCCTCGCGTTTGTTTACTCAAATATGTTCCCCTACTCATTTGACTTAACATCAAAACGACCGCCACAAAAACGTTTCAAACTTTTGTTTAATTGTCCAACTTCATATTTCTACCCTTCAAACTGCGGTTGAAGAGAGTACAGCTAAAGCATTCCTGCTCCCAGATGTACTCTGGCTCAGCTGACCTCAGCATATGGACATTAAAGCAAAGAAGTGAATCAGGCTCGTGACTATTTTAAATATTTACTGAAAATACAATTAGTATCTTTGGCTCTGTGGGTTAACGGCAAAAGCTTCAGTTAGAAGTCTTGGTGGGAATGTGAATGCTGTAAAAAAACACATTACGATAAATTAAACTATATTAGTTACCATCGTATTATTAAGTTAATTAGAATTACTTTGTTTACAATACTATTTTCAATATACAAATATCAACACGTTTCCAAAGCGAAGCTTTCCTCATCCAAATACAAAGTATACTGAAAAAATAGTGACATGCATAGATAAATGATAAACGTAGAACATAATAATGTTAGAATAGACAAATTACAAACACGAATAAAAAATAACAATAAATAACGAAAGTGGGCAAGGAATTAATTAAAAATGTAAAAAATTATTGAAAAAATAAAAATAATAAAATAAGTATAAAATATTAAATAATAAATTTATACTATAAATTAAAAAAAATAAATTACAATATTAATGATAATAAAACCAAGAAAATAACGAGGCATCAAATACAAAATAATAATATTTATTATTATTAAAATTTATATTAACAATATTCTAAATATGGTGTCTCATAAATTAAAGAGAGCTATTTTAAAAACATTATTGATTATTGATAATATTTATAAACACTGTTTCCGCTTCATAAAATTTCTATTTTATCTAATTGTAAACCAGTTATATTCATATCCAGTTTTTTTAAATTACTTAAAATATATTTATTAAGTTAAAAGTAATATATAATTATTTCACTTTCTTAACTTAACTACATACATATTATATTAATTAACTACATATATACGTATTTTTCATAATGTATTTTAATTCTTAAATTATTTATGTCAAAACTTTGTTTAGTTTACAATATGCAAATTTAGTTTATGATAGGCAAACTCAGAATAATAATTATTACTTAAAGACCTTAGCTGCTTCTTAATTCTACTGTTAAAATTTCTGGAAGTGTTTCATACATTTTCATCCTCGTGAGGAAAGCTTCGCTTTAAAAAAATGATACATTTATACAGTGGTGTAAACAAACTAATTCCTATTAATAAATTAATCAAAAAATATACTTTGTATTCATCACTTTATTAATGACGTCACAACGTGAACATCAATCGTTTGAGGAAATTAAAATAATTATTAATTTATTAATAATGTCGGTTCAAAACTATTACTAATCTTTTAAGAAAAAATAACATTATATGGACTATTTTTTGTATTTATTGGGATTTAACGGATGTAACAATTTCTAGATATTTTCTCTTTGAAGAGTTTCAATTCACAATGTGTATTTATTAGTTAATATTAATAATTTGCTACCGGTTTCAAAAAACTGCGGTGGGGATGGTAGGGGTAAGTCGCAGCTACCAAACGCGCCGCTGCTCAGTCCTCTCCGAGCAACGGTAGAGCTATCACAGTGATCCGCGCAAAGTGTGTTTTGTCGTTGCGTCGGAAATCAAGATGCAACATTTGGTAGAGTAGCAAGCAGCCATAAAATTCTGCGTTCATCTGAAAAAAACCGGTATCGAGACCCTTGCCATGATTTGGGAAGCCTTGTTGGGTGAATATTTTGACTGCGAGGAAAATTTCTTATTTATTAAATATTGTTAATAAATAATTGATTCCATTGTCCCACTAGCTCCAAGCAATACGAACTCTGGTGCGGTAAATTCGTAAAAAAAAATACTATAAGAAATTTTCCTCGCAGTCAAAATATTCACCCAACAAATTTACTTTTAGAATATAAAGGCAATTGCAACAGTTGATTGCAATTTCCCTGCAAAATTTCCCCTGCCTTGTACGATGATACGCACTTTTAAATCCCTTTTATGAAAAACTTTCATAAGAATCGCTTAGTGTCACACCGATCTTACCACTTATGTAATCGTGATCCATTCCCCTGCTTCGACTCACAATATTTCTTTTGCATACAAAACATTAATCAAAATGTTACTTGAAATGCCTTTTAAGCCACGATGACACGTTATCTCAGTAAAAGGTTTACTAGATCTAGTGATTAAACAGATATACTGTCTTCCTTTTAATTTAACCCCTTAGCCTACACTCAACAGGTGTGTTTAGTTTCAGTAGCTACACATCGCGTGACGGGTCAATTAGTATTGCAGCCCGATACTGGGAAAGTCACGCAGGCGATAAGGGAATCGTGAGCTTTGAAGCAAACTGTTGTTTACGGATTAAAGGGGTTGCACGTAATGCGAATGATTTACGTAACAATATAATACTCTCGTACGATGCAATATATCAAATAGTCAAAAGTTACATTGTGTAATATTTTCAAGTTATTATATCTGGAAGTTCACTGTTGATGGAAAATTTATATAATTGAAGCTGTGAATCTGAATATAATTTGTAGATAGGTTTATATAATTTATAATATAATTTGTAATTTATAAATACAATAGTAATTATGTACTCAATTGGTAGAAATCATCACCACTGATTTCTCGGAAAAGTTAACGCTCTGACATTCTAACATTCTTTTTGATTTTTGATGATTTCCTGAAAAAAATATGAAAGAATTAATTATTTCCAATTTTGCAACTGCTGATTGATGGTGGAAATCCATTTTAATGAGAATTAAAAAAAAAAATTTCAAACCTTTGTAACTTTCATCCACTTGTTTATTTTCTACCGGACCGGTTTAACCCTATCACGGGCATCTACAGACAGGCGCAAATAAATCAAAATCTATGGCATATATAGCATATATGTCAGGAGTGAGCCCCTTCGCTTTCTAATGTTGTACATTTGTGACATAATCAGGAATATCAGCAATAAAACAAACTTCATGTCATAAATGTACAATTTTGGAAACCAATGGGAGCCACTCCTGACATGTATTTTATGTATACGATAGATTTTATTTTAATTGTGCCAGTCAGAAGATCGCCTGTGATAGGGTGAAATCAGTCCGGTCGAGAATAAACAATTGGGCGAAAAAAAAAACAAATAAAGTTACAAACTACAAAAATTCATACTGAAAGTATTAAAATAACTTATTATTATTACATTAACTCTACACGGGATGCCCCTATGAAAATATTTTCCATCAGTGCTTATATTTCAACTTTTAGAATGCTGAGTGGATGGTTTTTTTTACGTAAGTGAAAGAGGAGAAGGTTTTGGAAGGAAAGGGTTTAAGAGATGGGTAGAAATCGGGGGTTCAGAGTTTCTAGGAATAGCAGACGTATTAATCCATCTTTCCCACTGCGGCAAAAGGCGATGGGTTGAGAGAGTCCAGCTGGAGACTTCAGGGGATGTCCCTCACCCTGCATCCGACCAACTACGCAGTTGGTGGACCGAGAAATCCACCGCTAAGATTTGGACACGCCCCCCCCTCTCTGAACCGGGCACCCTTGATAAGTAAGCGAACCACTTGGGATGACCTATGGCAGAGGTGCTGGTTATCAAATAAATGGTTCCCGGGGCGGTGGTACCCATACCCGCCTCCCAAATTGGCCAACTGCAAATATTGACTAAATAAACTGCAACATCTCTATTTATGAAAAGATAGGTAGGTATATTATTTTTACGAAAAGTATAAATAAATTTTGTTTTCAGATTTCGTTAAATAAGTTACAAGGGATTGCGAGAGTGACAGTAGCTGTCATATCGTAACGAATTTGCCATTTGCCATGACAAAGAGTACGTAATGGAAGGGTAACGGCTGTCGAACGTTCAAATATCTCTTTATTTATGTTTCAATCAACCATAATAAACGAGATGACTTTAAAGAAACACTGGGTGTCGGGGGGTTAAAACAATATTCGTACAAGTTGGTAGCTAGATTAGTAACCGCAAAAATTACCGTGTATTGCACAAATCTGTGGCTTCCACCATAATTAATTAAATAAATTGCTTCGCTTGCTCGTTGTGAAAGATACATTCAGTTCCATTACGCTGGGGTAAGCCACTATTCACATCTAGGTCTTTGGGATTTGAATAGATAGATAATATCAGAATTACTTCATCTGTCGCATTATCTTTCAGCTTCCATGTTTTCCCATTTCCTCAAGCATTTTGTCTACCTTTAGTTATCAATGGTTCGCCAACTCCAAATTGTTCGATTTTCAGTAATCATATACCTTCTATAAATCTGTAAAGCTTAATATATCTACTTTATATTTACATGTACATAAGTAATGGTAAATGATTTTTAATGCATATGTAGTACAAATGGAAGGTTATTCGTTCACCAAAAATAGGATTTCCGTTTTTTTTTACTGTAGAAATTTCAAAAGAGTCCCGATGGCCTTAGAGCCAGTGAGATTATAACATTCCCGAGGGTGGATAGAAAGGAGACTAGGAAAATGACGAATGAGAGATAATATAGTGACTATTCAAATCAGGTCATTAAACACGGGTAAAGCCAAATCACGCAACTTTCGTTTCCGAATGGTGTTTTTTTTTACAAGGACATATTGAGAGTATCTTTGATTATGAAAACACATTTTATAACATAAAGTTTCAAATTTTAACTGAAGGGAGGAGGGGGTCAACGCTGAGAGATGTCATTGATCAAAAGTTTTTATAGAAGCGACTTTAAAGCTCAGTTGGGTGCCCTGGAGTCTTGGCGAGGGGCTCTCGTATTTTATGCATGGATTGGAATGGGTGCATTATGTAGTTGCTCCCGAGTATGTCTTTATTTAGAATAAAACTGACATTTGTTGCTTCTGAATGTTAATTTATTAACTCGGTGATTTTCTCCTCCTGTCGTCGTACTGTGCTGTGATCCTGTACACTTCGACATTGCCATCTGTGGCCGGGGTAATGTTTCTTCTAATTTCATTACAAGTTCTAGTGTATTTACGGTGCGTTTTGGGATTATGGAATCAGTTCATTAACTTCTGCATGTGTCCACAAAGAGATTAATAGCTTTTTCTACAAGCATAAATTCACTTCCTCAATAATTAGATCTTCTTGGAAGGCATTTTTACAGCAAAACTGGATTTTTTTATTATTACCTAATGATATAAATTGAAAATACACTTTGTATATACCACTTTACTTAAAATATATAAATATTTCAAATATTTATATATTTATATTGAAATATTTATATATTTTAAGTAAAGTGGTATATACAAAGTGTATTTTCAATTTATATAATTAATAATGATGCCACAAAGTTACCAAGCATTTGAAGAAATTATATTACCTAATGCTTTAATTAAATATTCCGGGAGCAGTGGTTCCTCAAATTGATCATGAATGAATTTCAAATACGGTAAGCATCTCTTGAGATTGAGCTGTAATTTAAGTACGGACCAGCCCAATGGGGAATCCACTACGTAACACTTTGCAGCCTGCAGCAACATGACTACAAGTTTACAGCATGGTGCAAATATACTAAAAAATTACATTATGTTAATTATGTTACATGACTGCACAGTGAAGAATTAATGGGAGAAGTAAACTTGTGGCTGGACAGTGTGGATATGACCACTGTATCCATGAGGATCTGCAGAAAGGGAGCAATACTTAGGATTATGTCACCAGCGATGATGATGACTATGACGCTGAAGAAGGTTTCAAATTAAAGATTTTTTTTATTTATATGCCTAATCAAAATATTGCTTTTGATAAAAAAGCATAACCACATACTTTCAATGGGTATCAAAAATGTAGCACGATGTAATTTTATTAATGTAAATATTTCGATAGGTGCGTTTTAACCTATATACGAGTATATCCCGCGCGCTGCCGGATCACTGCTGCATTATGGTAAATTGTTATGGGGAAAGTTTCCCGGTGGCCTAATTTGCATATATATTTACAGGGGATCTCTTTTCTACTGGCAGCGGGTAAATCGATGTTTTGCGGTGAAAAACACGTAGCAAGTTTATGAAAATTATTAAAAATTTCATCTGTTGCTCAATTGATATAAATTTAACGATTTCAAAATAAATTGCTTGGCAACGCAATTGTTTAATTTAACTGCTAACTAAGACCGCTTCTATAACGATACTCCCTTGAAGAGTCGTGGCAAACTCAGTAGCAGACCTTCGATATGAAAAAACAAGCACCTTGTTGTAGATCCTGCTATTAAATTTCCAGGGTTCTCTCTCCCTCGGAAAACGTGGAACTCATTAAACATGTTGCATAAATGGGGCCTAAAGGATTCCGATCTTTGTGAATGTGGACATATTCAAATAACAGAACACATCGTAGAAGAATGTCCTCTTTATCAGATTTCCTATGGTACAGCTGTGCTAAAACCAAGTGACTCCGGATGCCGTCGACCTCACAGTCCCATTACGACCCCCACCAACTCTCCTCCATCATACCAAGAATAAGAAAACTACGTTGTTCGAGTCAGTAAGCTACGAGGCGTCTCCAGAGGTCCACCAGGAGGACTCCATCCAGACAGCCATGGCAGTAATGATGAAATTCTTGGATTGGTGTACTTTACACCATAAGCTTCCCATGCGGTGGCCGAGAAGTGCCCTGAATGAATGCTCTCGTCCCTCCAGGAACATTTCCGTAGCGCTGCACTATCTCGGTAGACTTTAATATCCGAATATACATATATTTACTATTCGAACATTAAATAGCACACAAAAGAAAACGACTTTAGTACCACTGAACTTTTGACTTTATCAAGTATATATTATTTTTAATCATTTACAATGTTTCTACTTATTTTTTGCGAGAGATATCTTTATTTTTTAAACAAAGATCAAATAAACTTGAGATAATAATAATAATATTTATTTATTACTAAAACAAATTATTTTACAACAAAATGAAAGAAAACTTTGACTCACCAACTAGAAACAAATTCCGCTTTAGGACAGGAAAAATTACAAGTTTAGTACATTTATTAGACAAATATAGTAGGAAAAAGCTAGTATTGACTTAATATGGTAATGAGTTATTTTTGTTTTCTGTTTAAAAAAAAAATTAATAATTAATGAAACATTGGGTAGGTACATACACTGGTGTTTACAATATAGTTTGCAATTTATGTATCATATTTTAATACTACTCTTCCATTAAAAGAATTTGCTTGCGGATGGAAGAGGAGTGCATATTAATGCAGTAATTTGGTAATATTTGAATAATGTTTTAGGTGCAGTCTAATCGAAAATTATGAATATGATATTATGTGCAGTCGTGAGTATAATGCAGTTTGGTTATGTAAAAAAATGTATATAAGTAAATGTGGTATCTAGAGACATTTTTATATTGTGTCATAACAAAGATAAAGTAATTATAAAAAAAAATACATATTTTCAATTTTTTTATTACATGTATAAAAAAATGTATTTTATATGACCAATATATGTCGTAAAAATATTTAGAGAAAAAAAAATAAGTATAAAGAGATGTGAAAAATAGTGTAAGCAAAATTTTTATTTATTTTTTATTTTGAAACACACATTAAACAATTAAATCTATGAAAGCCTTGACTGCCCAACTGGGAACAAATCCCGTTTTAGGGCAGTCAAATTGACAAGTTTAGGTCATATTAAGTGCATTATACAAAACAGAATGGCAAAAGCTAGTATTGACACAGTATGGCAATATGATACATTTAGAAAAAAGTGTAATTATCAAGTATAAAGAATAGAACAGATTTTTAAAAAATTATATTTCTTTCAGCAAGTACAAAGAGCAACTTTAGTAAATTCTTTAACACCTTTTCCATTCCTCGGTTAGGGCTTTCAATCCAGTTAAGATCCCCTCCAAAAGAGCACAAACAATGCAACACAAATTCAATCAGCAAATCGAGCCATGAGATGGTATTAGTAATAGTTAAAAATAATTATGTAAACCAAATATTTTAATAATAGTACAATTGTTGAGTATAAATAGATGAAGAAAAAAATGTATAGAGTAATCATTTACGTATTCCAGATAATTTGAGTATAGCAAAATTATTTAGTACTTGTTAAGATCTGCGTTATTGGTAGTGCTAGCAAAACTACGCATTACGAACGGAACACGTGAACTTTAACCATGATGTAATAAAATGTAACGTTAGTATACATTGATACCTGAAGAAGTGAACATCGTTCACGAAACATGTTGTATTGTATATCAATAAAGAGTGATGTACAAAAATATGTTGTTTTAATTAAAATACATTATGACATCACAAAGTATAAACCTCCCAGAAGAATTCTTCTTCGAAAAATTAATAAAATGTGGTAGATGTATTTAAAAAATGAGGTAATGTGAATGGAATGCGTCATAACTGACTTTGGCAAGATGGCGTAAACTCTCGTGTAGATTATAAAATTCATTGCTCCACGACTTTTACATAAACATTATTTTATTTATTTACATATACGGCACAGCATATGCCTTAGCATAAAGGAAAGAAAGGCGTAACACAACAACAATAACAAAGAAACAAGAAATATTAGATTAGCCAAAATAAAAGAAACAATTGAAAAGTATAAAAATGAATGCCGTACCTATAAAAAAATGTACAGTGTAAAAAAAGTATGAAGTGTAAATATAATACGGTTTAAAAATGTATGGACCATAAAATTTATTTAATTTAAGTATAAAAAGGAATAAAAACTCGTAAAAATATAAATTTGTGAAAATATACGGTACAAAAACTTGTAAAAATATTCAGTGGAACATTAAAAATACAAAGTGGAATTTTTTTTTGAAACTATAATGTATAGTTAACAATGAATAGTATAAAGATAGAAGGTATCTGAAAACATAATTAAATTAATTATGAATATAGTAAACCTTTTGTAAACGAAGATTTGGTGATTTGTATTCCTCTTATATTCCCACTGTACAGAGCTTTTGTTGCTTTAAATTTCTTACATAATTAGTGGTCTGCGCAAATAAAGTGCCTACGCGGAGCACTGAACAAACAAGCTTAATGGCATCAACTTGTTTGGAATCTGAAGAGAACGAAATACAGACAGACGTACACGCTGGTTTACTTATAGACGTACAGACGCACATAGGAATGTATGTATTCCCCACAGTTCAGACCACCGCACATTTCCAGTAGTACGGGATACTGATAGCGCTAATGTAACTAATATTACAGAAACCAGTATTAAACTTAGTTTAGTTCGGAGGTAGAGAAACACTATTCAACTCCTAATGTATATCAGGAAGTTCTGGTAGAGACAAGTGCTGAGAGGAACTGCAATATAGTCAAAGATATTGTTTTAATATTCAAAGTCAGCACACACTTTGTTTTAAATGATAATATTTGTTTTAACCACTGTTTTATATATCGAAATGTTTCAAGAGAAGTCTCACTCAGGAAAAGAAGACGTATAATCCATACATATATAAATACAATGTAAGTTTGTAACTTTGTGTGTCCTCGATGTTCTCGAAAATCACTGAACCGCTACATAGTAAATAGATATTTTTAATTCACATGAATGTATATGAATTTATATAATTGTGTCAAATACAATTTATAAAATATACTATTTAACATCATTCATAATTTTAACATTAATCATTATAATTACCTATATGTACCTTAAATTAACAAAATAACTTATAATACCTTAAATTAACAAAATAGAAACATTCATTATATAGAGACAATGTTGTGTACTCCTGCCTAAATTTGTATAAATACCGTGGCATTAGAATTTCAACTACAAGTCTGAAAATGTCCGTAGTAGGATGAAACCAGTCCTGGTGCAAAAAAAATAAGTGGAACAAAGTAAAAAAAAGTGTTTTAATTTCAATTCTAATTAAATATTTATAATTTTTCGGACTGGAAAATATTTTTAATGATGGTATTTGGAGATTTTCAGATATTGTTAGGTTTTTCGTAACGAGGTAATGTTTGTCGTCATTAAAAAAAAGCCCTTTAGATTCGAATAAGGAATGAAATATTTGCCAAATCATAGTTTGGAATGCGAAGTATTTCAAGTGGAGAGGCCTGAAATCGAATTAAGCTTTTCAATGGAACTTCATTTAGCAATTTTTCAAATAAATAGCACAGGGAGAAAAGGAAGATAAACCACTTTTTTTTTTAAATAAAGTAAATATGCGATTTTGTTTAATTTTAATTTTTAAAAGAGGCTAATAAGGGTGGTTGTACTTGTCAAAATACGACTTAGTACAGAAAATGCCCACAGGCTAGAAAAAATTGTTTACACGCTACTAGCAAACAAAGGGGATTGTAAAATTTGACAGTAATTGAGCACATATCGAGTGCAAAAACAGTATTTTGCACATATCCCGAAACAATAGGAATTATATAATACCCTTCATTTTTTTATATCTAAAGTCAAAGCGCCGCAGTACTAGGGGGCGTTTTGGCCTTATTGCTATTACCATCTCATGGTTTGATTTACTTGACTGAAATTATGTTAATAATAATAATAATAATAATTGGATTACTTCTATAGCGCCGTTTTCGTGAGAAAATCACCTCAAGGGCGCTTTACAATTAATTAAATAACATATACAACCAATACCTTACAGTTAAACTTTATTACTAATGGCTTATAAGTAAGACTTATGGCTAGGGACTAACTACTGAGACTTATAATTCGTGACTTACATCTATGGCTTATAGGTAGTCACTTACCAACTAAAAGTTATAGCTAGTGACAATTTAAACTTAAGTAGGCATAACTAGAATAAAAACCTAACACATATATAAACCTAGTACCTATTTAAAACTAATACATATCTATGACCAAGTGCATATTGTGTATACAATACTGCAAAATGACATACAACTATGGCTTAAAACTAGAGTCTTACAACTAACATACCTATTTATAATAATATAAATACCTGTATGATTATTGCTCATGCTGCCAGTGGTAAAGCACACAAAAGTGTAATATTTTTTATTGAAATTAAATATGTTACATTATTTGTGCTCTTTGGGACAAGATCTTAACTGGATTAAATACCCCAACCAAGGAAAGGAATAGGACAAACATTTGGTTATAAACAATTTACTAAAATTACTTTTTGTTCTTGCTGAATAAAATATATTCAATAAGTTATTAACTTTTTGCTGCACCCTCTTCAGGCTGCATCTCTGACTTTCGTTGATGGCTTATAAATCTCAGTGATACGTAACTCAATCTTATAAATATGACTCAATAATAAAATACATTTTTTAGTGCTCAATTTTAAACGCATTTTTTTCTTCATAACACCAACCAGTGCCTATCAAATACATATACATAATCTCTTTATACTTAATTATTATACTGTTTTCTGGGTATTCTCGTATTATATTACAATACTATGTCAATACTAGCTTTTTTCCTTTCTATTTTTATATAATGGCACTTAATATGAACTAAACTTGTCAATTTGACTTTCCTTAAACGGGGATTTTTTCCTGGTTGGGGAGTCAAAGCTTTCTTAAATGTCGATGTTAAATAATGTTAATAAAAAAAATTTAATTTAATCAAATAAAAATGAAGTTACGATGATTAGTTTCCTCCAACATCTTGAATACAGTTTTTTTGGACCCACGATTGAGACACCTGGTTTTTTTGTGATCTCTGTGGGGGACAGAATAAAAATTACACAGTTTTCCGTTTCCTATCCTAATTCACGAAGAATAACAGTTTAACTAGATTAAGGTAGGATATCCTATACGGGTCTATTCTTATTTAGAGTGTGACAAAAACATGGGCCCGATTAACTAGAAAGCAAGGGTAGAGACTCCTCAACATTAGGTTTCCATATTCAAAAACGCCAGATATTCTTTTACCAGTGTCATTTGAATGTGAACAGTATGATTCAAAATCTATTTCGATCTGGACCAATTTCTTTGCACCTTTATAGGAACGAAAATGTCCATTTCCAACGACGGCCATGTGGGAAAATAATATTTCCAAAATGAAACCTCAGCTAATATACCACAGACCTAATTATAATGGAGCATAGGAGTCTACGGTAATAGTTTTATATAAAAAAAATAAAAGGTCACAAGCTAGTCTTGAAGAATACCACATTTACCTTACCAACGTTAATTATTATTTCATTTGACTCTTTTCTTGTTTTTTGTCATATTCTTGTATACCTATTTTTTTATTTAAATATCAGAAATACCACGAGAAAAAGGGGCATTATCCAGGACAATCCCTATTTTCCCCTGGTATTGAGTCTTCTTTTTAACTATTTTTAAATTAACTGAATACTATGTTTGTTTAGTGTTTGATTCATAAATGTTGTTTGAAATATTGTATTATGTTACAAAAAACATAATTTCTTTTTCGAGTTATACACTATCAAAGTTAAAATGCTCTCCTCAACAAATACATCCTTTCCCCTTCTCTGTCTATATCCTTCAAATAGAATTACCTGTTTATTAACCTTCCGATGGGCATCATAGTTTTACCCCTTTGGATGGGCAATATGGCCTCGCTAGGCCATATAAGAGGTATCGCCTATCAAAACAGTTTTAGATAAAGGCAGATGTGCAAACAGTGTGTATGAATGTGTCAATATGTTGTAGAATATTGAACCGTTTCAATGGCATTGTAAATATCAAAGTGGCGAGATGCCCGCAAATCCGTCGCTGCCATATTATTGCAATGAAATGCACCGGAAAATAATAACCAACCAATCCAGGTATATATTTCCATCTCATAGGCCATATTGCCCACGGAGGGTTGGGAAGTTTTTTCATTCATTTTTTAACCTGAGGATGTATGTTGTATCTTCAACATACTTAAAAGCTTACCAACTCCGTATTGGAGACTAAAAGTTTCACCTCAGGGCCTGTCGTGTCTGGTTATGTTCTGTCTTACTGTTTAGTAGCTGAGCTTACAAATGCGCTGAATTCCCACCCAAACATTATAACTTCAATCTTCTGCTAACTAAGTCCTCCACCTTTGCATTAGCAACCTTTTCCGCTTATAATGAAGAAAGTAGGAAAAATTCATATGTTCTTGGATGTTTTATTTTATGCATAGAAATAATTATCTATATATGAAGAAAACCTATAAATGTGCACACAAGTAAATAGCTACCAATCGTAGTAAATATAGATGTTTCTACGTTGCGACGATGTGATTTATTATTTTCAAGAATTTAATTAACATGGATTTTGAATCTCGCCGTCAAACTTTTAAATATTTTATTATTTAAAACAAACAGCGCTCACTTACGGCCACGTCAGTATCCCGACCCAAGCTTAGCGGGCAGCTGGGGGCTAGGGCGGCTCGAGCGCTAGGCGGTGGATATCGAAGGCTGTTGTATTTCGGAAGCATTGTTTTTCTCTCGCCGTTGGGCGGGGGAGCTAATTGACCTGGAAATCTCTCCCGGGGCACCATTATACAGGAATAGGTTCCATTGCAACCACCGCCTTACCGTCGGGGCTCTGAGTTAACCCCGATACGTACCTGCTTAATGAAAGCTTATATCTGTGCAGTGATCAACTCTGCATTTTGTCTGTGAAGCTGTAGTACTTTTTTTTTGTAGCATCACGCTATTGAAGAATCGTTACCGTGAAATTATTTTGTTATTCTACTAGACTACTCTTAACAATATAGTAATCAAATCCCAGTCTAGCCAATGATGTTTTTTGTAAGAGAAATAAAAAGAGGATAAATCAAAAACATCCCTAATAACAAACAAAAAAATAGACTTACACTTTTATCCTTACCTTTTTACTAACATTAAATTAATTAATTTATCAATTTATGATTATTGTGTTTAACCGTAGAACTCCTATATATATATTTTCTTTAAAATATAAAGCAAATCAAAATTAATAATGTTTCTATTAAGTTCTGCAAGAAATAATTTTAAAATTCTTTGTAAGGTACTAAAAGTTGAAATCTGTTTTCCGTGCTTTTAATAATGGGAGGTTATTCGCACATTTAAAAAAAAAATTAATATAAACTAAATTTAATAATGTTATTATCAAGTTCTGCAAGTATTTTTTTGTATTATTGTGACAGCTGTTTCGGAGTTCAAAGCCATTTTCAAACTGAAACTGAAACAGCTGTCACAATAATAAAAATACTGAATTACTCGCAAAACTTATAATAATATGATTAAATTATATTTACATTTTTTTTATTGAGTTCTACGAATTAAACACATGTTTTATAATAAGATTTTCAATTTTCACCATTATTTTCTGAGTAAATCGGTTTTTACTGAAAATATTAATAAATAATTTCATACGCCATAAAATCAAAATTAGGTAGAATAAAAAAAATAAAAAATATGTAAGTAGTCTCAATATGCCCTAAACACGTTTTTAAAATGGCTTTGAAAGCAGATAAATTGATAAAATAACTGAAATACTTGCAGAACATAATAACAATATTATTAAATTTGATTTTCTTCAAATTTAAAAGAATGAATTTGTTATCCTGTTCAATGAACTTGTCCAATATTTTAAAATATTCTGTACCGCCCCTCTTTTGTTTGTTATTTTTCCGCCATATTCTTCTTGCTTTAATACCTGTATTATCTCGTGTAATTTTGTAATACCTACAAATAAAACGCTTAATTTGTTTCAATAATCAATACCCATTTTGTTTGCTTTATCAAGTAAGAACAGGGAAATAATAATAAGGAGTTGAAACACTTTTATTATGGAAATGAATTCCTTTTCATTCTAAACACTGTATAAATTTATGCATGTACTCGGTGTAGTATAATATAGTTGAGCATTAATTTTATTTTATAATATTTAGAATTGGATCAATACACTTATTTTTACAAACATTCTCCGGTCCTAAAAATTATAAATATTTCAAATAAATACTAACTCTTCTTTTGCCACCAATCTTCTAATAAATCTCACATCAATTGTATTTAATTAATTTGTGTTGTTTCACAATTAATTCATTTAAAAATAATATATAGTATATTTGCGCACGTTCCTGAGTGGAAGATACTCTAAGTATCGCCCTGGTGAAAGACCACCATTCAGAATTGAAACGTTGCTTGAAATGGCTTTTAGCCGTGTTTGATGACCAGATCTGAATAGGCAGGTATTTCCCCACCCTCCGCTTTCCCTTCTCCTTCCCCTCCCTAATACATTCAGTCTCACAACATTTCCCGATTGGGAATTCCATAGGCTCACTGGCTACAGATGGTTGGGAGCAGTTGGAACTCTTGTGCGGTATGCATATAAAAAAAAATCAGTAGAAAAGGAGGTTAAAGGTAAGAGACGACGCCGCGTTTATGAAAACTGTGAAATCGTGTCGTTTATGGCTGATTTAACTTGCGTTAGCCAACGCAAAAGTTACAGACTCGACCCCCAGAGATGTCCAGTTAGACGACACAGTAACGTAATACGGTGGAGTGGACAATCTAGACACGGTTATTAGGAAATAGCTATGGGGATAGGTTAAGGTTATGGTTTTCTTTTCCTATAATAAACATAACATTTACAATATTAAAGCCTAATTTATCAAGTATAAGTAGTTAGGATATTATCTACGGATTGTGTTTTAACTGGCCTTTTCAATAATCTTTGCGCTTCGCATTATATAAAACTACATGATTTCTTATAAAATCAATCAAAACTTATTTTCGCTGATACAATTTCTTTTCAAAATGGTCACCGCTATACGAGAAAAAAAGTACCATGACTGTTAATTTTTAACACAACGGCCGTCACGGAAATGGCGGCACCGTGATTTGACGTTCCGCTCACAATCAACGGTCTCTAGGAAACCTACGCCATCTGGTTTATATAGACAACCTTTTAGTGATGGCATCCACCGATAAATTACGGACGCTAGATAATAACAGCACCGTTTTTTTTTCAGGAAACCCTATCTGTTTCAACGCTTGCTGTATTAATTGTAATATTGGCTGCCTGTAGTCAAATTTTCCAAAATGCCTTTTTCAATCATTTTAACCACTTGTTTTACGTCACTTTTAACTATATATATATTACTGTCCGAAAGTCGACAGTAATTAAATTTTTCTGGCAAAGCGCTGTGAATATTTTTGTCAAGTTTTATTGCAAATTCTCGCACAGACAGTAATAACAATGTGATTAAAAAATACGAAATGACCAGTTAAATTCTCATGGTTTGTTGTAAATATTTTTTCACTCTTTTACTACCGAACGGTGGGATACAGTTATACAGATAGAAAATAATTAAAAAAAAGTTTTCAAAGACAATGAAAATACAAACTACCAATTATTCGCGCTTCATACCTCATTTCGAATGCAGCGTTGGCAATACCGAGCAGTTTATTTACTATCCATGTAAATCCAACACTAATCGCCAATTGTTCTGTACAAATTTCATTCTCTTGTCATGATAAATCTGTAACATGGCTGTGTGCAGTGTTCAAAAAATTAAAATCCATGTAAATATAACTGATGAAAATGGTTGAAAGATTTTTATGTTCAGTTTTTCAGAGAATTTTCAAGGCTTGGGCTTTGTTAGATTTCTGAAATACATTTTTTGCTATATTCGCAAAGTATATGAACAAGGAAGGAAGTGAAAGGAGAGGACATCACGTAAATGTGGATTGAAAAAAAAATCCAGGGACGCTCGACAAATACTAGACTCGGGTCATAATAACAAGCGGAAAAGTATATATGAGACGATGTACGAATGTTCATTTTATTTGTTTTATTTTATTTATCCATATTTAGATGTTTTAGTACAGAGTTTGTAAACTTTGCAAACTCTGTAAACTTTGTAAACTGTAAATTATAAACTCAAAATGTTTCCTGCTCTCAACACAGGTTATCCTAGTGAGACAGACACAGAGCCATAACCCTTTTATAACATTACGATTGTATAGATGAATAATTTTTTTTTATAAAAATTTACTTTTATTTGACAACCAAACTCCGACTACAAAACTTCGACTACCGACTGCCCGTATTATGGTAGTCAACGTGAATGAAGCAAGGAGTATGTGCCAAGACCTAGTTGCTTGGCGGTCCATCTTCTCTGCCTACCACTGTGAAGGAATGGTGAAACAGATTTTGATCAAGAAGAACAAGCTATTATCCAACAATTGACCATGATTCATTACAGTTCCTCTTAGGAGAGTCTGCTTAACCAGTGTTGTATTCTAAAGCAATGTTTCGTAACTATCCATCGGGTGTAACTCGATATCTGAATACAAGTGCAGTGGAAAGCCTTCCCGTGTTGATTTGTATCAATTCTGCAGCAGAGGAAGCTCTCCCCAGGCACATCGCCGAGTGTCCGCATTATTTTGCCAGTGTCTTGTTTCTTTTCCCACATTTGAAGCATTCCCAAGTAGTTTTAAGGTCACTCAAATATTTAATTGGAAATAGAAACCTTCCGTTTTGGATTCACGAAAACCTTCTTGCAATCAAGTGATAAATAAATTACTGTTTTTTTTTATAGATCGTTTATTTGTTTATGATAGAGCTGTACTAATGGCTTCACCTGAGATTTAAATTAGAAATCGCATAATGATTGTGATGTAAAATTAGACACGATATCTTGTTTTTTAATGTAAGCATATTAATATTTTCTATTAATACGACTTAAGGGGGAGAGGGACGTCGGAGAGAGATTAAATAATTATAATATTATATCGCAATATCTACAATAAACATAATGCTTTTAAAAATATAAATATTTATTATGTATATTTAAAGTTTACGATATTCTTATTTATAAAAATCAACGCCGAAATGATTAATATCCTCAAAAAATTTCTTTAAACACGCCGAGAAAAAAAAAGAAAAAATAGGGTGTCGTTTCATTTTTTCATAAACACTAACTTTCATGTTTTTTTTAATGCGAATTACAAAAATTTCGCTAAGTTTTTTTGAAAACTTATCGGGGAAGGATATTAATTCATTTATCTGCGTTTTTTTTTATTTATTTACATACTTTTTAAATTTTATAAAATATAAATGGAATGGTCAATAAAAGTCATATTTCTGATTTGATTTTGATAAATTCTAAGCCTACGTAAATTGTAATTGTAACTCTAATAATTGGGTAAAGATATTATAATTTTTTCTAACTAATAAATAATCCCTCTCCGATGTGTTTCTCCCCCTCAAAATATGAACTCTATCTTTTTTCACTCTGTGTAGGCTTTGACTTAACATTATTTATCCTTGTTATATTCAAATGTGTGAATGTAGAGAGATACTATTCTTTCACAGATAATTAGATTTTTCTTCGGAATCGCATTTGAACGCATAAAATCAAACAAGTCTTAACAATTTGAAAGGAATGGAATTTTTCGCAATGCACTTCAAATAAAATAAGCCAAAGTTGAAAATTCAACAGGCCTGTTCACACCCCCAATATATGAATGTGCTTAGTGGTACATCCCTTAGATATGATACAGATATGGTTGGGAGGAACGGGGGTTGGCTGGGTAGAATATCTGCAGAGCAGGTCTCGGTGCTGGAAACTGATATTAAACATAGCACTTATCGCGCACCGATAAATTTATCCCGAGCTCAAATTGAAAGCGCCTCGTTCCATTGTCCGCCATAACAAAGAAGAAAATTTTCACTAAACTTAAAAGTGCATTAATCTTTAAACGACAAAACTTCGCTTTTCCCGGGCAAGTTTTTTTGGTTATTTTCTAAGTAATCTGAAATTTTGAAAACGTCACTAAATGTTTCATTGTTTGATAACAAAAGTGGCGATTCAGATGGAGTTAGTTATCATTGATGAACATCTTATATAGAATTTAAAGTGGTTGGTATTGTAATTAAAAATAAAGTATCTGCTTCATTTCATAATAATATTATGTCGAACCACAAAATGATTTCTGCGATAAAAAATGTATTTTTTCTGAAGTAAATCTGTTGGAAATTCCGGATAAATTTAAATGATTCACTATTTTGCAAGCTTTACATTCGCGTTTCATAAATAAATCTAGATACATTTTTCCATTACCTCCACGAGGCCGGAAAACCTGATACACCTAATTGCGTGAATGATTTTTTTTTTGCATGAAAAAACATTTCGGTTTTCAGCATTTTGGAGAAAGATCAAAATGAAGATATAAAATATTTTGATTTTCGCTGGTAAAAAAATCGTGGACAATTTATTTAATGCAATATGTATAACATAAATTATCCAAGGGTTAATGGACGCTATGTTAATAATTAAAAGTCATGATATTCGCGGTGTGAGGGAATTATTTAAAAATACAGCATGAGTTTAATTTTGGTAAGAAAGCACTAAATCGTTCTTCCAATAATTCGTTGAGTGATTCAATTTGCTTCCTTTCGAATTTACAAAAACATCGTTCCGTTCTAAGATCAAAACAAACCAAACCTTGTAAAGGGAATTCCAGTGAAAATATTACCATTTTTTTGTATTTCTTGGGATTTAACGTTGTAACAATTTCTGTACATTTTGTTTTAATTGACAACGTACATTTGTTACTTAATATTAATAATTTGCTACTGGTTTCACCATTTCCGTCTCATTCGCTTGCGTTAAAAAAATATGTATTTAAAATTTTCATACAGAATAACAATGGTCGAGTCTCACATACATTCGTAAGTAAAAATAAAAATAAAACGGTAAAAGCGACACAAATAGTCCGGATTGAAACCGATTGTCATTTGACATCTGAATCTGGTCGAGACGCCTCGCAGATATATTAGTAACTATGATCTGTCATCTAACACATAATGTCTATATAATATGATTACTTCTATGTTCAACTGCATTATAAGGTCCAAGCTAGAGTACGCTTCTGCTGTACCATACCAGAAAATATATATAAATAATAATTAATAAATTAGAAATATTAATTAAAAATTAAAAAATTAGAAATATTAATTAACAATTAATAAATTAGAAATATTAATTAGTAACTAATAAATTAGATATAATAATTTATAATTTATAATTAATAAATTAGAAATAATACTTAATAAATTAGAAATAATAATTAATAAATTAGAAATATTAATTAATAATTAATGAATTAGAAATATTAATTAGTAACTAATAAATTAGATATAATAATTTATAATTTATAATTAATAACTAATAAATTAGATATAATAATTTATAATAATAAATTAGAAATAATAATTAATAAATTAGAAATAATAATTAATAAATTAGAAATAATAATTAATAAATTAGAAATAATAATTAATACTTAATAAATTATAAATAATAATTAATAATTAATAAATTAGAAATAATAATTAATAAATTAGAAATAATAATTAATACTTAATAAATTATAAATAATAACTAATAATTAATAAATTAGAAATAATAATTAATAAATTAAAAATAATAATATTGCAACAATTTTCCCGAAATTTTTGTATCATGAAGATTTGCTCTGTAGGACGCACTATTAAAATCTCCAGTCTAGGAGTAGGGCCCTTGCAGTAACAGCGTACATAATTATACATAATTTGATAGAAATTCCATACCTCCTGGAGTGCTATAAGTTCTTTGTACCAAAAAATACTGCCAAATATACTGTACAGATCTGCTATTCATACCACATGGCAGAACAGACGTGTTGGCTCAGCACAGCATGTCATGGAGTATTCTTTTGCTAAATAATATCTCTCTTGATATCTTTAACATGAACCTTGAAAGTTTCAAGAAACGTGCAAATAAGTCTCTTAATTCATGTCATTCTCATTAACTTTTTTGTTGAAATGTATTTTTGATTTTGTAAATTTATGCAGACTGTTATTAAAAAAAATAGTAAAAATCGTATGGAGTTTCTTCAATTCAGGATAAAACCTTCAACGAGATTTCAAATCAAATCAACAGCAACAAATTCACAAGTTACCAAATAACGAACTCGGGAGATACAATTCTTTATCCTAAAACGCGGTGTTTATCGTTTTGGCTTGTAAATGCCGGGGTTCTCTTGTCCGCGCCGAGGCATCGATACGTCTTCCGAAAGGATTGTGTTAACCTTTCAGAAGTGTACAAAGATTTATGATGATATATTTCAGTGTTTGCGCGGGGAAAGAGAAAAAACATGTCGGGGGCAATCCGTCTTATTTGTGCCGGACCGCAGTAACTCAAGAATAGCTCAGTCATCCATCACCGCTCAGTGCACCCGGCAACCAAACAAACACCATTGATTGGTAAGGGGTTAAAAGAGACAAAATGCTGCCATTACTGGACGAAATGCGACCATTTTTACAGGAGTCTTTACTCCTCGCTGTAAAACGGTTAGACTTATTTGAGTTGTTAAGTGGTTTGTTGTCTTACTAGATAGATATGGTAATAAAGGATGTCCAGGGGTAAAGCACAGTAACTTCTGGAGGTGATACTTCGTGATTTTAGAACTAAATAGTATTTTTTTTTCCGAAATTGCAGTGTTTTTTAATCCATACAAATAATTCACCCTTTTTACTTGAAAACTACATAAACGTTGGAGTATCGGAATAAGTTATTTATCTTTTTTAGTTGTAGTAAAACGAAAAATCACCACCCGAGTTACTGCTCTTTACACCTTGGACACCTTGTATAGGCTCTTTACACCTTGGACACCTTGTATATACGCTGAATATTTATATCTTAAAACATCAGGTTTACTCAATAAATATAATTCTAGTGATAAATGAATTAAAAATTACTTTGTAATCCCCACTATATTAATACATACATATCAACATGTTTCGAAAGCGAAGCTTTTCTCATCAGGAATGCACGGAATACTAAAAAATAATAATGTAACATATAGATAAATGATAAACATAGAACACAATAACGTATGAATAAACATGTTTATAGTTATAAATTAGTAAAGTGGTGATTACAAAGTAATTTTTAATTAATTTATTAATAATGACGCCACAAAGTGATTTTCAATCTTTTGAAGAAATTATAATTCGAGGGCATCAGAAAATGAATAGTCTCTCAAAATAAGATTCCAAACCAGCAAAGCATTAGAACATAAATCGCATTGGGATGGTGTAACTAAGATATAATTTATGATTATCTAAATAATTAAATAACTCACCGCGGGGGTAGGCAGAGAGGACGGACCGCCAAACAACTCGATCTTGGCATACACTTCTTGCTTCATTCACTTTCATACAATGTCTCATAAATTCTCTTCTGTTATTCCGACTTCTGACATGGCCCGACTCAAGTATTTGATTCACTTGATCGTACCATGTCTTCCTCGATTACCATGTATCGTACCATGTCTCATTCACATTCGCGTAATATATTCTCCTTACACTCCTTTCTTCGTTCATTCGCTCTCCATGCCCAAACCATCTAAGCATCCCTTTCTTAATCTTGCTCAATACGCTTTCATCAGCCTTGCATTCTTTACCAATCTCAACATTTTTCACATGATCATACATGGTTTTACCGCACATTCACCTAAGAGATCTCATTTCTACAGCATTCAGTCTACTTTCATTCTTCGTCTGCCAGTTTTATGCCTCACATCAATGTCTTTTATGTCATACATCAAGGTTGGTACCAGCACTCCATTGTGGACTACTAGCTGATTCTCAGGGCTAAAATAAATACGTTGATTGATTTATGGGGGAACATGCCGTATTGCACTTCCTCCTTATACTTCAGTCAACGTTTTGAACAGCCTTGCACTTAGGGATTGTAATTTCACAAAGTGGGATCCCCAATCCGGCGGGATCCCGCACTTATTACTGTGGGATCCGTGGGATTTGCGGGATTTACTTACGAAAGAAGTAATATTACGCCCTATGACAAAAAGTTACAATATTTAGGAAAACAACGAATCTGGAAATGAAAAATCTGAACCGTATGACAATTTGCTACAACGTCCTAATCTGTCGTTGAAAGAATAATCAGAAAATAAAGTAAAGAAAGAGTAGAAAAACTGTGCAAAGGAAATAAAGAAGGTGCCAGATGTCGAGTATTTTTTTAAATTATTGAAGATGAAAATGTCATATATTTCATATGAAGCGGTAACTTGGTGACGTCATATTATAATTTAAAAATAAAACAATAACTTTGTTTTACATCACTTTTATTTATACTTTAGCCGACCGGGTTTCGCTACTACCGTAGCTTCTTCAGGGCAGTATACAACTAAACCATGAACTAAGATGCACGACTAAACTATGAACTAAGATGCACATGAAAATGTCAACCTAGGAATGTGATGGAGTAAGAGCCTAGTTCCTGAATATGGTTTATAATTTCTTAATAACCATATCGCCAACAAACCGATAATATCAACGAGATTTTTCAGCCGCTGGCTATATACTCGTTTGTAGCTCTTTGAGAAGCAGATTGAGAGATGAGACTTTGAATATTGTCTGTTTCTTAAGATCACATTTCTAGCAATGGTTATTTTTACTGAGATATTATTTATGTCAGTTTTAAAATACTATTGTCATAATTTGATAACACGTTTGATCATTAATCGTTATTATAATATTACGTGTAGTATGCACGTAAATAGGTAAGAATGAGTGTACTCATTTTTTGTTGTTGTTTGGTTATTGATTTAATCATATATTAAAAGGTTAATAAGTGGTTAATTATCCTTATCAACATAATTAATTGTTCATCGAAATTCCAACCCGGTATGCATCCCGCGGGATTGTAAAAAATCTTGCGCGGATGCAACGGGATTGAAAACTGCGTGGGATTGCAATCCCTACTTGCGGTGTCCATCGTTAAGGTTGTTCACATATCTGGCCTGAAGTTGGATACTGCAGGACATCCAGTAACTCTACTTTTCCGAGATTCGAGCACTAACCATTCCAGTATAATATCAACCCAGTAATAAGAAAAGAGTTATTCCAATTCTCAAAAATTTGCATAGAAACAAATTATTTTCTTTCAATGATACTTACTATCACCAAAATGATGGTCTTTCCATGGGATCACCGTTAAGTTTACTTCTAGCGGAGATATTTATGGATTACATTGAAAACATATTTTAATCATTTAAGAAGACAATATTAACCGATCCTGAATGAAACACGAACCGAAAAAAAAAACATTGATAATAAAAAGGCATCAGTCACATCGAAAAGTCAATAGATGTCCCACATAAATAAAAATCGGATTAATATATCCGAGACACTATCAAGATTGCAATTTTATTCGGGTGAATAATTATAATGGAGAAAAATATTGATTAGTCCTGAAGTTGAGGTATGATATTGATGAATATGGCGTAAAGTGAACTGGTTTTATTAGCTCAGATAATAGAGCGATTGTTCCCGTAAGACAGAGATCCTGGGCTCGATTCCCAGATGCGAATGATACCATTTTATTTTCTGTTTTTTTTTGGTTTTGTTTTTCATTTAGGATAGCTTAATATTTTCTTCTCCAATGATTAAATATTATAATGACTTTTATAAGCTTCAGTAAATTATAAAAATAAATTAAAAACAATTCTTAAATCTCCCTTAGCTAAATACATAATATACTATATTAGATACGTATACGATATCCTCGTATGTTGGAAAGGCACCAACCGACAGTTAGATATCTCCATTAACTGGGCCAACACCGTTAATAATAAAATCTTCTTCATGGTTGCAAATGAGATCGAAGGTAAAATAATTATTTTAGATCTTATATTTGGTAGTAATGATAGATATACATTCGAAATATTTAGAAAACCAACTTTTACAGATTCAACAACAAATTCAAAATCAACTCTTTCTTGGTCCCATAAATTATCAGCTTACCATTCAATAGTATATAGACTCATTAACATTCCCTTAGACAAAATAGCGTATGAAAAAAAAGGAAACAATAAAAACAAATAACTTTGAAAAAATTATAAAAAGCAAGAAAGATAAAAATACAAATAATTTTATACATCCGCTACACAACATTTTTTTTATTTGCATATTTGAAATTTTTCGGTCCAATATATGTACAAATTGAAAATGTAATATAAAAATGTTATTTAAATATAGATTTTAGTACCAACAATAATATAGAAACAAGCCGAAAAACATAAAAAGAAGAAATCCTAAGCATAATAATAGTGGCATATATGAATCAAAATATGACTAGGCCGACTGTAAAGCTACCTATATCGGGCAGACGGGAAGGGCTTTCTCAACTAGATTTAAAGAACATGTACGATGTAAATGCAATCGCGGAGCAACTCTTACTGAACAATCACGTCCCGCTTGACAACAACGAACCTAAACCCCTATTTAAAGAAAGAAAGGGTCTTCGATTAAATTTACTTAAGCAATTAGAAATTAATAAATGAAAAAATGATCCCAATATAACCTTAATTAATAAAGTAAGAAAATTACTTATTCCCCACTACTCAGTATGTTCACAAGACCTAAACCATATAACACAAGTCAATATCTTTCACGTCATTATAAATCAATTAAGAAAACATTACGTTTAATATGATAATAAACAGATTCCAAATGTAAGTACACAGAATAGAGAATTCATTATCACAATTGGTTTATCAGTAAATCGGTAATAAATCGTTTTAAGTATCATGAAAATTAAAATTGGGTGTGGGTAAATAGAATCATATAAATAAGTCGTCTCAATGTGGCCTAAACACAGTTTGAAAATGGCCTTGAACCCCGAAATAGCTGTCACGATAATGTAAAAAAAAACAACTAAAATACCTGCAGAAATTCTAAATAACATTATTGAATTTGACTTCCATTAAATTATAAAAAAATTGAATGGAATTATCCGAATTAAATACAAAAACAATAAAAATAATGTACTATCCATCGCACTGCTAGCCGAACTCCTTAGACACTGACCTTTCATGCGAAATCTTACAAGACCGTAATAATGTGACACAGCGAACTCTGGGCCTAGAGTCAAGGAACTTACATCTCTCCCACTGAGAACGTAAATTGAATTTTTTTCTAAATGCGAGTTCGGAACCTTTTTTTATCACCAACTAAAAATACACTAGGCAGAATGAAAGCAATATAAAACGGATAATATGATTTTCTAAAATCCACCTAGGAAGCAGGCCACGATATACGTTCCATCAAAACAATTGAATTCCCCCCTCCCCCATCAGTCAACCCCACCCACAAAATATACCCACCCCCCAATAGCCTCCCATAAACACAATTGACCACGATCTTCCCGAAACACATGTGATACCAAGTTCATGAGAAATGCGGCGCCGGGTGGAAAGGGAATACTAATGAGTCCGCCCTCTAAGAGTTTCTTTCGCAGAATACAATAAAGAAATTTCTTCTCAGAACGATTTCTGTAGGACGCATGTGAAAAAAATCTCGATTTTGTTATCTCGTATTTTAGGAACTAAAGCAATATGTCTAGCAGATATTTTATAAAAGTTTCTTCAAATGTTCCGGAAAAGAAATTGTTATAATTAATAGTCAATAATAATAACTGCTTTTACTTCCCGGCTTCGCTCGTGGTTTCCCTTCAATAAACTACACCCCAAATATCATTTTAATGTCCCAGAACTATACCGTCCTCGCACCAAGAAAGTTTAAATACTAAATACTACGCAAATTAAACTATATAATCACATGACTACATCACTGAAATAAACCGTAGAGACTAACGTCAGCACATTCAATCAAAATTAATTATTCGATATAGATAAACACATAAGGAATAATTTTTTAAATATTACATGATATGTTAACATTTTCATTAAACACAAATATTATTTTTTTCTTTTTTTTTATAATATTTTATAGTATTCTTTAACATGATAGTGTATAATCACTTCACAATAAATAATTTAGAGTATCTACAAATCACTCTTAATCCTTAATCGATAGTGGCATTATAATAATTGACGAAAATAAACAGAAATAAATACAAATTTGAGTGAAAACACCTCATAGTATGTTTAGTTCTATATATATATATATATTGTACTATTAAATAATGTTAAAAATTAAATATATTAAATGAACAATATGTCTTGTCTTATTTTTTAAGATTTGCACGGATATTTCAAATTTTCATAGCTTATGATGGAAAAGATAATTCGACCTAATAATACTTGGGTTGCCGCCCTCTGTACACGTCATGAAACGAGTTTAAAATGTTTCAAAAAAAATATTTACCATACTAGCTGATGTGTACCCGGCCTTGCTCGGGATTATTTATTTATTTTAGGATAAAGTTATGCAGTTGTGAATTCCTGCTTGTCGTTTGCATGCCATAATTGATTTGACAGCGAAAGCAATGCCTTGTGATGACTATTACTATATCTGAACAAAGTAACATTCGAAACATGTTGATATGTATTTATTGATAAAGTGGTGATTACAAAGTAATTTTAATTTGAAAATTTCATTTCATAACAAACATTTATTTTTCTCAAAATATATTCCAAAATTAGAGTTCTTAAGTAGGTACCTACTTATGTTTTTTTTTTAAATATTCCACCCAAACAAACCTTCTTTTTTTGAATATGTAATATATGGCTAACCAGAGTGGTATGACTATAGACTAACCTCAACACAGCATGGCGGGTTCAATGTTTTTTATACTAATTTTAAAACGTTGTGGCAACAATTTACATTTTGGATTTCATTCAAACTTCTCTCTAAACCTTCCCGGTAGTAATAAGAACAAATTGTACTATTTTCAGCGAAACCGGACGAGTGATTTCGAGAAAATCGAGGACAGACAGACAATTTTTTTTTTTTTTATATATAGAGATTGAGTTGTTATGTATTATAAAAATCTTTTAATATAATCATTATTTAAATTGTTTATATGACATTTTTTTAATAATTAGTAAAAAACTACCTATAGAATAAGAGACTATTATATTTTTTACCTTTTTAGTGAATTTCATTGAATTATGTAGTAATCATTAATCTTTTTTTTTTATATTTAAAAAAAGGGTAATTAAATTATAAGATTGTATAGCGTCATTAGCTTAAAATTAGTATAATATCAATTTTATTAATTTATTAATTTATCCCTTACTCAAAGATTTTTAATAAAACTTTATGATATATTTAAAAAAAAGATAGTCTGGAGTTATCCAATTATTAGAATCTGTACAGTGTATCCCTAGTCATAATAATGATATAAGGTGAACAATTTTCCATCTAAGAAATTGTGGCAATTATACTCCGTGATTTCAACATCAATACTGTAATATATTACCTACACTTAGAAAAATCTTTCACAATTTCTTTGTTGAATTCAGTCATCAAAATTAGAGAAAATTCCTGGAAAAGTGAATCCATTGTAAATTAATAAATGAATTAAAAATTACTTTGTATTCACCACTTTATTAATATACACATAGCAACATGTTTCGAAGGCGATGCTTTCCTTATCAGGTATATATAGAATACTTATTAATACTGTATTCTATATATTCCTGTTGATTAATGCATTGCTTTTAAAACATGTTGATATGTATATATTAATAAAGTGATGTATACAAAGTAACTTTTAATTCATTTATTAATAATGACGCTACAAAGTGAATACGAATCTCTTGTAGAAATTATGAAAAAATAAATTTAAATTGTTTTCAAAAAACTACGAAAATGAAGCTCTGTTTTTCCCAGTAAGGTTTTAGTCTTTTTACTCTGGGGTTTTAATTTACCTACATTTTTGTAAAAGCAGAATTTGTTAGGGCCTTTAATAAAGTAGTCAGCGCACGTGCTCCGTGGTTGGTGCGGCAGGGGTAGGGCTACCTCCACCCCCTGTTCCCCCTCTCTTTCCCAGTCTCTTGGTTGATCTGGATATTTCGTGCCACCAATACAACTTGCTAGACACTTTACAAAGCGGAATATGCTTCTATCCTCTATCATGGCGATCGGCTAGTAAAGCTGAAACTTTCCGTATCAGAAAACCGTTTTAAAATTCCTTAAAACTTCAAAATAAGTAAAATGCCATGGCTAAATTCTTTTACTGATGGCACGTTCGCAATTACTGGTGGCACGTTCTCAATGCATTGTATACATTTGATTATGAATGTTACAGTTTCCCGTGCAATAGCTATTTAAAAATAAAAAAACAATCTACCATAGCAACACTTGGAAAGTGCATAGAGATCAGTTGTTTATGTAGCAAAAAAAATAATAACTGAATGAAAATTTTAGTTCCTTATTTTAATTTCCAGTTCATCAATACTATTTTATTCGCAGGAAAATTAATTTATCTAATGATTGAAAACAAAACAAAAAAAACGATCGCATCAGAAAATCGAAGCCAGGACCTTTGTCTTACCGGAACAACACTACCGCTGGCCAATGTGACGTAATTATTTACAGTTATTTTTATTGATTGATTTAAATTTAAGAATTACCAATAATATCCTCAAATAATTCCCACATTTTCGACTGCTATTTTTTGTATGATCACAAAGTTCTACCAGAATATATTTAGCAATGAATATAGTGTCTCGGATATACCTATCTGATTTGAATTAACGTAGGACATCTATTGAATTTATGTTTTGTTACGTAACGTCAGCAAGTTCCTAAAAACTAGCCACTCGTAAAACATCAACGTTAAAACGACGCCAGCGCCACGCACGCCGGCAAGCGACACCTCGCACGCACACACGCCGGCCATTCTCTCCTCGCACCCGGCTTCGGAAGCACTCGCCCTCACCCGCTCTGGAGATGCATCCCCGGCACGCCGCCGACTACGTCTCGAAAAGGAGCACGCGAACAGCCATGTTGGCTGGCTGTTAATTGCTTCTACGATGACCCCATTCGCCGCTACAACATAAACTGTGAGCTGTCTTTGCATTCCCCCCTATTTGTGTTGTAACTTATTCGAGTCCCTGTTTACATGCCCGTTTAGAATATATCAGAGAGAAATCACCCGTAACTTTCAGTTGAGGTTAGGTTAGCCTACTGTTTATCATAACATAACTCACCGTGTCTGTACCTTCCCCTGAATTAAACCCTGAGTTTGAAAGCATTCAGTAGTTTCATTTGACAAAGTACTAGAGTCCCAGTTCCCAATTATAAGACTGCCTGTCGGCCTACGACCCTGCAGAGGAGCTTCTTGGCCTGCCGAAACTGAGCTAGTCGAATGTCCAGAGCCGAGCTCCCTGGAGGGACACCACCCTCGGGGTAAGTCTGTACAAATGATCTGTCTCCCGCGACCGCTCTTTCCCAACCTTCCTCCTCTCCTTCTCCCGCATACCTACATCCAGTCAAATCCGAATGTTAACAGTTTATTCAACTTATTATTTTAATTTATTGAAACTTATAAACTTTATTGCAATATTTAATCATTGAAGATAATGTTAACAAATCTTAACCTCTTAATTTACCGCGTCTTTCTGTTTCGTCTTTCATTTGAGATTTATTAACATTATCTTCAATAATTAAATATTACAATTAGGTTTCCAACCGTCAACAAGGTATTCCGATAAAATAAATATTTAAGTAATATCGTACGTATATTAATTAATTCGTTTATTAATAATGACGCCACAAAATGAAAACCAATCGTTTGAAGGAATTATAAATATTTATTTATTAAATCTATTTTTTTTAAATAAAGCTAAACCCTATGGTATGTGTTCCAAATATATTTTAATTCGGAAAAATTCTTTAAATGTATATTGAGGCGGATAAAAAACTAGTTTCCTAATAAAATTAATTAATGTCTTAATTATTCTGAGAATTCAATTTATTTTCCAGCATATTAAATTCTATGAATGGACAGTAATAGAGTTTTCCTTTACAAAAATATCCAATTAATTATAAAAAGATTGTCAAATACACAATGATGCTCCTGAAAGAGGAATTTAAATAAAGTCAAAAGGCGCTGGAATAAGTTTTTCGATTAATTGAAGAGCAAGAAAGTCAACAAAGTAATTCGCGCGACAATTTAATTGGAGGGAGACGCACTCACTCACACTGCTCGGACCGAAAACAAATTAATTACAAATAAATTACGAATAATATCTCGCCATACAAAATGATGTAATATATATATATATTTTTTAAATATGGTGTTTTGTCATGCCTTATGATGTTAATATTAATCATGGAAGATACTTTTTGGCACTGACAACATTTATTTTTGTAAGACCGCCTGATGTATCAAACAATTGTTATTTTTTAGATTGCTAAACCTACTTTGTACCTTTGTCGAGTCCTCTATGGGACAAAAAATATTAATTTTCCGTATTCGTAAAAACCATTTACTTTGTGGCTTACCATAATCATGATATAAACACGTAAATTTATTTTAAACCACTTCAATTTAATTTTAGGAAATACCCCTTCTTCGTCAGGACGATATTAAAACTAACGTGAGATGCGAAATAATGAGAGACATACATGAATATTTAGATGTTGAAGTGGGAGCCTACCAAAAGGGAAGGGATAAATTTTGCTTGCGATTTATTTGTAGATATTGATTCTTTTGTAACTACAAAAGGTCATTACCATGGCAACACCGTGTTGTTGGTTGTCAAAAATCCGTCTAGAAATATTATCACCGGTCACTGTTTTTACTTTACTTATTTATTACTTTTTTCAATTTATTAAGAATTAATAAACCAATAAATAGCCGAACGAGGAGGCGTATTTCAGCGCCGCTTAGCAGAATTTCGAGGAAGCAAGCTAGTGTTCTCAAAAATTAAAAAATATATAAAAGAAGCTATTAGGTTTATACTAACAATTATAAGCTTCGCTGCTCTCGCTCGGTCTGGTGGTTTAGAAAGAGAATAAAACGCTTATTTAAAGAATTGCTCGAAATATTCTTTAATTTCTTATTTTTAGACTTATTTTGACTTAAATGATAATTCCTTTTTTTTTAATTTACGTTTATTAAAAAGAAGCCTTAATATAATACATTAGAGAACATTTTTCACATTTTTTTTTAAATCAGTATTTTATTCCCTTTCTAAACCACGTGACAGCGTGAGCGGCGAGACTTATAACTCTTAATTCAAATCTAGTAGCCTCTTTAATATTTTTTTCATTTATGAACAAAACGCAATAAAGTCACATGTCAGTTGTCTAATATTTATTTTATGAAATTTCGACTTGTTTAATTTAGTTAGAATTTTTTTCCAAAGTTTCATAATATTAAAACGTACGAAAAAGCCAATTCGTACAACCCGGGCCGCTAGATGGCGCTAGTGTTGCATGATGCCATCAAATGTCAGAAGCTGGGCGTATTGTCAATCTAGGGCATTTGATTTAAACTGCTCGTTCAGGAGGAAGTCATGTAATAATAAAGCCAATAATTTAAGTTTTGAAGAAATGTTTTCATTATTTAATTTTTGCGTATTTAAATAAAAATTAAAACAAAATGTATTTTTGTGTGCAGCGCATGATTTGTCATTTTAAGTAAACACGCCCTTAGAGACCTAACGTTCTTACAAATAGAAGTTGCAATAACTATTGAGAAAAAATTATTTATACCAAATAATTTTCAAATAATTCTAATATGATTGATCACTGCTAGTTTTAGTCTAGGTCTAAACGGGTTCATAACATTAAGGTACACGCATCGCAACCATGGTTGAGTCGACCACAGTTCTCTATGGATACGCTCGCAAACAGAATATTTAAAACATGTTAATCGACTTTAGAAACGATAAAACTAATTAAAAGGAAAAAGTTAATTTTTAAAACAATTAAAAAAACAGCCCGTGAAACTTTTCGCGTATTCAAATTCGAAGATCGTTTTCATTTGCCGTTCCTCTCGCGCTTATAAGAAGTATGCGTGATCAAGACAAAATGCTATTTTTCAATGCCGTTTGGCCAGAACCATCGGAAGTATATACACAATATACACATGCACTAATCAGTGGAAGCTCGTGACCTTTTAGTGTGCTACAGGGCTAAGATTTAAAACTTCGACATTATTGATATTATGGCTAATTGGAGCATAGATACTTTAGGATAGTTATTTGGGTTAGAATGAGATTATTATTATTAATTGATAAACTAAAGTTTTTAAGACAAGATTTTTGTGCATAGCGCAAAGGGTAACAATTATTTTTATAAACAATAATTATTAGCCTGAAACACTCATCCAAATTGAAAAAACCTTCCGAGAAAAGATAAATGTCGCCGACAGGACTCGAACCTGCACCCTTCTGATTGCCGGTCAGATGTTCTACCGTTTTTTCTCGGAAAGGTTTTTTTCAATTTGGATGAGTGTTTCAGGCTAATAATTATTGTTTATAAAAATAAGAGATAATTATTGTTGTAATCTATAAATGTACTGCACTACTTAAAGATTTACTGTAGATTTTATAGTTGTTTATAGTTTGAATAACTTGGTATTATTTAAAAAAATAAAAAAATATTATATCGTTTCACTAAAATTGTAAAGCTGCTCATCTCAATACAGGACTGTCCTAGTAAGATGAGTGGCTAATTATTTTGTTTTTCTTTTTTTTAATTTAAGAATAAATAAATTGCAGCCGAAACGGTTTTTTTTTAATAATAGGTTTTTTGTAAGAAAAGCTTACGGCAAACCGGTACAGACCACCGCCGAATCTTTATACATGGAATCGAGTTGATGAAAATAAAAACCGTTTTCGGCTGGCACACATCAATTATTTCAATCTTACCACTATAGCACAGGCCACCCCGAGCCGCCACTGGCACAAATACACAGTCATATGTTTGCTTTGTTAAGGTTAACTCTAATTCCCCGACCTAGAATAGAACTTTTAATTTTAATTATTATTTTTAATAAATTATTTTGAATGTTGTACATCTTATCTAATACAACTTTAAAAATGCCTTAAAATGTTAATTTTGTAAAATTTTAAAAAGGAATAGAGAACTGAATTGAATTGAAAAACTTGCAACGATACTTTGCCAACTATTACCATAAAATATTTCTTCTATGTCACATATCTGTCATTTGATAATTGTCACGCATTACTATGCAGAATTATCGCGAAACGAGCATCCCAACCGGAAAACCTTGTGTTTGACATAATACATTAGAATTGAATTTAAACATGGCGCCCTTCCGCTTCCGGTTCCGGGGCAGTTAGTCACGAGGAAGATATTATATTGTTATAATATTATTATATTCTCGTCCCTAGAAATTGTGTCTTAGGGGTTGAAAGAGTTTCCTTTTACTTTTAGGGATGGTAATGACTTGTGAATATTGTGAGGGGAAATTTATCCGCAAAGCATGCGCCGGAAATTTTCTTACATTTGTGATAAGTAGGATATATTTTATCGTTATTATACTTCAATAATTTAAGAACTGTTAATAGCATCTACAATTAAATTGCATATATTTTTTCTGCTATCTTTCCATATTGACTGCAAGAGTCTACCCGAATTTATTTGAAATCTAGGTAGTGTCTCGGATATACCTATCCGATTTCATTTGTATGGGACCTTTCTACAATTCTATTTATTGTTTATTGAGGGTTGTGAACCCGATTGTAATATTTTTTTATCACTACATATAATATGAACACATCTCAAATGAAATATGAAACAGAAAAGACACGGAAAATAAAAAGATTTAAGAAAATATTTTTTGCGTTAGGTGGACAGGTACTTTTTTTCCATTTTTTTGCTGTTTCTTTTTTACGTGTTAATTTTATTTTAGTTCTCTTGAATATACTAAAATATTTAATATTCATTTACATATTATTTACGAATATACTAATAATAATCCATTGGTTCTCAAAGAGGTCCCGCGGGGACCTGGGGGCCCGCGGCTTCCTCTCAAGGTTTCCGCAAAGTTAGGTTTTCGGCACTTGCTCTGAAGAAATCTATGTATCGCTCGATTCAGAAATAGACACAGGAAAACACATTGAGTCTGAAATCTGATTTAAGAACGCGGCGAATCGATAAAGTTGGGGAACTACTGACTTAATCTATAAAGGTCTATTCACATCTACCAGAACAGTACAGTACAGACACGAACATATTAGTTTCCTACGTTATCGATGAACACATTCATATTACAGCGTACGAAAGCGTAACGTATCCTCACAAGCACGGGTTAGCACCGGCCGAGATTTTCGGCCAGAATAGTTTGACGCGCTGGTGGCGGCTTGTGACGTATGCGCCTGCGCAGTTAGTATGACCACATACCGTTAGCACTGCCAGTTGTCGTCAATAGACGCAGAAATTGCTAAAACCGAGAAGATTAATAACGATGAAATTATTGAATTGGCCAAGGAATTTAGGGTATAAAATAATAATAAATATTGGAATAGGATAATGAAATCTTCAGTAGATAGTTCAGTTGATAGCCGCACTCGCATCTGTGCTGTGCTCCACGGTGTAAATTGAATACTGTGCCGGTAGATATGAATAGACCTTAAAGAGGCTTAATGTTTTTCAATGGTTTTTCGGACAATATAAAAAAGAACACTTTTTAATACCCTGAGATTTTTTTTACTTTTGGTTGAATACGAATACGAATTTTGGTTGAATCGGATAGAGTAAAAGGCTTTAACCAACTCCGCCAACAAAATGCATCCATTCCAGCGAAACTCGAGGCCGGAGAAAGTTATTGTATTTTTTAACAACCATTTTTAGTCAAGTTGAATGCTCCGCGTCGGGAGCAGCAAAATATGCGATTGTTATATTCTAAAGCTAAATGCTTCACATCTCCCCAAAGTAGCGGCCATTTGTATCCCAGGCTGAACCCGGCATCGTGGAGCAGATGTGCCCGTACAATAAACTATATACCGCGGAGGGAATATGTCTCGAAAACATTATACGGCTCAATATCCCATACTTGTTTTAACAGTTAGTGAAAAAATTAACCCATTCTATCCAGTCTACTTTTATTTGTTGTAAATTTATCAAAAGTTTGTATTATTTTTGTGTGTATTAATTGTATACTGTTGTATTATTTATGTGATATACGTCACACGACCACGCTTATTAGTGAAAGCGATTTTTCAAAAGCATTCATTTTGTGGCTTGCCATAAATACAATAAAAATATATATATTTGTCACCGATGTGTAATTTGTGTAATTTCGAAGGACCGTTGTATGATATGTGAGTTACTACTGCGCCAAAGAGAGAATATGTTTCACGCTAAAGGGAAAGGACTCACCAAAGGTATTTGAAGCCGGTTATATTCTCAATTCAGTCAATCCTCACAAGCGGACGTTTTTTTTGTGGCGAGTTCCGAAGGCGAACTCGAGTAATTTAGCGGTCTGAGATCGCGGTATATGGAATTGTAAAGAGTCGAATCGTGGAAGGTACACACACAAGACAAGTTAGGAATGATTAGATATATGCAACAATATGAACAACTTCCAAATACAGCGGTTCATGAAATGATGCGTAAATGAGAGGGATATTGTGAAAAATGGCCCAATCAGTCACAAATTTATGCGTTTTTTGTGATAACTTAATATTTTACTACCCATCATTTCCCGACGTTATGTATTTGAAAATATGAAACGAATAGGTTAGTTTAATCATTGAAGAAGATAATATTATCAAATCCCAAATTATTGGCTCCTGTCTTTAATTTTTTTTATAGAGAAGACAATAAGTTAGTATCTACGAGAACATTTTTTTTGTAATTTATCAATTTCAAAGCTTCGTACATGATGGGAATAACGTTTCAGGTAGAAAAATCTACTTAAAGTCGTTACACCAAACTCACACATCGTGCGTTTTTTATACTTTAACCATAAGACGAAAAGAATTTGGGCTTTTTTTCTTAATATCAAGTGTATAAAAATGTCTATTGACTTTCTTTTACAATAACAACACACAGGAGGCCCTGAAGGAAATAATTTTCCTCAGGGCCTATGTCATCTTTGGGGATGCTGTGTGGAGAGTCTTTTAGAGTATAGGAGGGAGTGAACCTGGGTCTTCAAGAGACCCATGTTGTAGGAGGGAGGAAATACAGAGGCCTGCAGATCTTTCCACAGCAGAACTGTTGAAAACAAGAACGAGTCGTAAAAGCGACCGTTCTCATGTGAGAAATGTCAACCGTGTGCAAGAGTTGGGCGCGCTTTGGCGCTTTTCCCGATTGTGTAACGTTACCGAAGGGATCAATGACGCTAGTTCCTCAGAGCATTTTCCATTAAAACTATTAGTTCTGTGTCTTTCGTTGTATAAATATTAGATGTTCAATTATTTAAAAAAACATGTTTGTACTTTGAAAGACTATGAAATTACGTTTAATTTACACTTAACATTTCATGTTCATATAGAGACGTATGTTAATGAAGCACAGCCTTGAGAAAGCTGGGATTTGTGCAAAACAATACTAGGCTTTTTTTTTATCTGTTCTGTGGTTCGCTGAATGTACTAAGCTTAGTACGCAGTATTTTAGAAAGTGGCTCTGTAAAGTGGGGACCGGGGAATGTTACCAATTATTTAATAGTGGTTATTATTTAAAAGATGGTTTTTATATTTTAGAGACGTCGGGTACTATCCCGTGTTTATATCCGTCAAAATTATTATCAGGAATGCTTGGTATTAGAAGCCTGGCCAACAGACGGAAAACTGCTTTACTGATAATGGTCTATAACCTTTTGAAGATATTTTAGAAAAAAATTACGTTTCCGACAATTTCACGAGAATGTGCGTACACAGATTTTTCCC